>JAOWAN010000047.1:6345869-6359786 GCA_028566635.1 Lobelia cardinalis | reverse complement strand
TGATAAATACTCCTCCTCGCCCCCCCCCCCCCCACAAAAAAAAAAAAAAAAACCCAGAAGAAATAGAAAAATAGAAACAAAAGCAAGAAAAATAAGAATCTTGGAGGGACAGCTACTCATCCTTCATTTACCCATTCCTTTTAAATGTATTTGGGGATGCGAGGCAAGGAGGATAGCTGGAGTTTGCCCATATAATTTACCATTGCTTCAGATGAATTTGATTATATTGGATGTAATATAACAGACATGTCTCATTGTATCTGTTCAATTTTAAAAAAAATTATATTTGGCATTTTTAATGCCTGAGTGAATCAGACAAGCACCTTTTACTGATATACAGTATTTGGTTAAATATATGACATGAGCTTTTCATCAACCTGTTTCAGTACCTTTGTTTTGAATGCAACTCAGGTCTCATTGTATCTGTTCAATTTTTATAATGCTAAGTATATTAAATAAATGCCAAAAATATGCATAGAGCTTTTTTTAATGTGTATGTTGGAACTTGGGAGCTTGATGTTCTTGCAGACTGTTCTCTCTTTAGGAATGACTTTCCCTTTAGTGTGAGTTGTATTACACCCACTCTCCGATTGGTTTTTCATTCTTTCAGAATTCAAAAATATTCACAGATCCACTTCTCTGCAGAAATCTTTTTTCTGTTCCAGACTCTGTCTACTACTTGCAGCAGCTGCACTTGATGTAGAAATAATGCAAATTCGTACTGTGCACTTTGGCAGGCTGCACCACAAGCCTTGTAGCGGAAAAACTTCCCTTGTTTCTACGATGCCTGAGTGAATCAGACAAGCACCTTTTGATGATATATTTGATTAAATATATGACATGAGCTTTTCATCAACCTGTTTCAGTACCTCTGTTTTGAATGCTATGTTTGGTGGTTTAAAGAGCAACATCACATTCAGTTGGTCTCATTTTTAATTAATTTTTGTAATTTAAATCCCAACATGGTTTCTTAATTCTCAAGTTCCTTGAAACAAAAGTTTCATGTTGGAGATGTTCTTTCATGGTTCCTAATGTTAGTTACAATTCATATTTCAGTCTTGCTCCTCTAGTGAAGAAAATCCGTGAGGCTCAAGTTTTGGAAATGACTAATAAACTTTGTGACAAGTTGTTGAATGGAAAAGATCAGCATCGGGACATTGCAAGCATAGCTCTGAAGACAATTGTTTCTGAAGTTCCTACTGCATCTGTTGCTCAGTCTGTTCTCGTTTCAATCTCTCCGAA
Organism: Lobelia cardinalis; assembly: GCA_028566635.1. NCBI lineage: Eukaryota > Viridiplantae > Streptophyta > Magnoliopsida > Asterales > Campanulaceae > Lobelia > Lobelia cardinalis. The sequence continues at coordinate 6,358,544 of JAOWAN010000047.1, read as the reverse complement.
GTTGATTAAAGGAATTACCAGCCCTGTGAGTTACTGAATGTTACTTCTGTAACTGATACATGGTTATGCTAGTTTTTAATTTTTGAAGTAAGGTTTTGGTGGTTGTGCATCCTATTTTATAGTAACTTTACTATTAAAATTACAATCATGCAAGTGTGCAGAGGAAGTAACTTCCATGTTGTTTATTAGACTTGAGTACTGACATCGATCCATGTACATCATTCATATAAGTTGGTGAATGAAAATTCTATGTTTTTAAAATAGATGTAGAATTGGCCATTAACTTGTTTCCTGAGGTTTAGATGGATCTTTTTGTCACCGATGGTAATCTCTCAGTTACCTGACAACTATGCAGATTAAAATTTTAAACTCTACCCAGGATAGGCTGACTCATTGATGAGCATGTTACCTGGCCACCCTCTTAGCTATGAGTCCTCTTAGCTATGAGTTACAATTATATTTTCAGTTAATTTTGCATCCACTTTTCCATGATTTTTGATACATCAAACACTTTTCTCCTTTTCAGGGAACAAACACGGACATAAAGTGTGAATGCCTTGATATATTATGTGATGTTTTGCATAAATTTGGTAATCTGATGGCATCAGATCATGAAGTGCTATTGGGCGCTCTACTTCCGCAATTAAGTTCCAATCAAGCCAGTGTTAGGAAGAAGACTGTTTCTTGTATTGGTAAGATTACTTGAAGTTTGTCTGAAATGATGGTTATCTCATTTTGAATGAACCTGTCTAGGCTCGGATTTAAGCTAGGAGTCCTTTATTTTGAACAGCTAAGAAGTAAGACCTGCTTTCTTTACAGCATCTCTTGCTTCAAGCTTGTCGGATGATTTGTTGGCGAAAGCCACAGTTGAAGTTGTTCGCCTTTTGAATACTAAGGGAACAAAACCTGAAATGACCCGTACAAACATTCAGATGATTGGGGCATTAAGGTAAGTTTGTCAAAACACCATCCTCTGTGAATATTCAAAGTGTGTGTGTATAAATATATATATGTATATATGCATTCTTCGTGATGCAAATTTATAGTACTGATCATTGAATATTTGGTGTATTAGCCGAGCTGTTGGATACCGTTTTGGTACTCATCTTGCAGATACGGTCCCATTATTAATAACATACTGCAAAAATGCCTCAGAAAATGATGAGGAGCTTCGTGAGTATAGCTTACAGGTATGGATTATGAAAACACCTCTGGCCATTTAGTAGGCAATATCATATTATATATGTTCACACTTCACATACACTCACACCACCTACACAGACAACTCAAGTAAGCTTTGTCACAGTAACTTGGGTCAGCTACACGAAACCTTTTTCGCCATATCCAAATGCAAGATCATCACATAATGTTAGTTTTAGTCTTTCCCTATCTATAGTTTGGTTGTTATTTGTTAATAATTACATATATACTTATGCACATATGTATACTTAAAAAACAAATTATACTCCTTCCATTGCCAAATGAGTGTCTATTCATGAGAAATTGTTCAAAGATGAGTGTCAAATTTCTATGGAGTTGCTAAAAGTTCATTGTGTCACTCATCATGTTTCGCTGTCCACTTGCAATGCTATAATGCTACAACTAAGGATGATTATTTGCATGTGCCTCTAGTATTGTTTCTGTGCCAACTTTCTTAATTTTCGTGGAAAACAAAAATAGGCACTCGTTTTGGGATGAAGGGATATATATTTATATACATATATACATACATATAATTTTCATTTTTGTTTTTCAATATTTTCCTGATTCTTTCAGTAAAGGGGTATGCAATTTTCTTCTGATGTCACTGCAGGCATTGGAGAGTTTTCTACTCAGATGTCCCAGGGATATTTTCTCTTACTGCAACGAAATTCTACATCTTACTCTGGAATATCTTAGTTATGATCCCAATTTCACTGATAACATGGAGGAGGACACTGATGATGAAGTTCACGACGAAGAGGAGGATGATGAGTATGTTCGTCATTTATGTATCTATTATTTGTGGTATCTAAATTTCTACCCGTTTTCTTTACTCTTATTTTCGTTTACGTTGTGAAATTGTAGTGAGAGCGGAAATGAATATACGGATGATGAGGACATTAGCTGGAAAGTTAGAAGAGCTGCTGCTAAGTGTCTGGCAGGATTAATTGTTTCTCGTCCTGAGATGCTTGCAAAGCTGTATGAGGAGGTGATATAATTAGAATCTTTTAAGGCGCTGAATCTAAAATTTCCTGCGGAACAGAATGTTTTTTACCGGAGTGCATTATTTGGATGAGTTCTTGCACTGTGTAAATCAGAAAATGAATTTTACCACTTTGAAATTATGTTCATTTATTACCAAATAAGAATAGGCTTCTTGTGCTCTTTTCAGTTTGTGTTTGTGCAAGTAAAGACCATAAAATAATAATAAAATGTTTCATCGTGCTAAACTTGAAATAAACTGTCTTGCAGGCTTGTCCAAAGTTGATTGATAGGTTCAAAGAAAGGGAAGAAAATGTCAAGGTTAGATTCAAATGTGCTTACAGTCTTTTTTGAGCCTGTTTTTTTTTTTTTTTTTTTCTGCTATAAATTTATTCTTCCCCTCGATGAAGTTTTGTGATTGCCTCTGCTTCAGATGGATGTATTCACTACATTCATTGAGTTACTGCGACAAACAGGAAATATCACAAAGGGACAGATGGATATTGATGAATCAAGGTAAATCTATATACTAATGGAACATTTGACTGTTTCTTCTTTACATATATTTTATTAATTCAAATAGTTTGAGCAATTCAAGCATTAAACCAATTTATTTTCCAATCAATTCTTAACTATGTGATGAACTAATGCACTTTTAGAAAGTTTATCATTGAATGGTACACCATGAAATAAAAGTGTTCATGACAAATAGTAGTAACATCACATTGGATAGTTTTAATTCATACAATGATATTGAATATGCTTAAGAAACCCGCATTCGTTATTATTGTGGGAGCTTCATGGCCCCACAAACTCTTCTTGCAGCAATAAGTAAATAAATTTATTGTTATTGAGGACATGAAGGCTGGCCTGCGTAATTGGCATTTTCTTGTTCATGGTCAAGCAGAATCATATTAGCGTGCTATTAATTATTAAAAAAAAAAATTCTATATGTGATGCTAAGTCCTTTTCTTGTCTTGCAGCCCTAGATGGTCACTGAAGCTAGAAGTTCCCAAGATTGTTAAATCACTAAATAGACAGCTGCGTGAAAAATCTATCAAGACAAAGGTAGAAATTGATGATAGTACCATTTTCGTACCACTTGATTGCAACTTTGACCATTTATCGTGTCTCCTTGCTCTCGGTCCCAGCTTAGTGTGCTGCCACTTCTTTTTTTTTTTTTTTTGGGTATCATGATAACTGATAACTCTTACTTGCAGATTGGGGCATTTTCAGTTCTGAGAGAACTGGTAGTTGTCTTGCCTGATTGTCTTGCAGAGCACATTGGATCCCTCATTCCTGGAATTGAGAAGGCGCTTTGTGTGAGTAAACTCCTCTTTGTTGCAGATGAAAAAGGACTTCATTTTTTGTAGTCTTATGACCATGATGGTAATGTTGTGGTTTCTCACTTTTCATCTGTTAACTTTACCAGGACAAGTCCTCCACCTCAAATTTGAAGATTGAAGCTCTTGTTTTTACAAGACTTGTTTTAGCTTCTCATTCTCCTGCTGTTTTTCATCCATACATTAAGGTAATGTTACGGAAGTTGTTTCCTTCTTTTGGAAGCCTAATACTAGAAGTTCTGGTTCTTATGGAACTGATTGTTGCTGCCTTAAAACAGTGGAAACTTGTGCACTTTTGGTGATCGGGTTTAAACTACTTGATGTATTGGCCATGTTCTTTGAGTTGGATGTGGATTGAGGTTCGGTTGTAATTATGATTTGGTCGAAGTCTGCAGTTTAGGCGGGTAATCTAGCCGAATAATGCTAGAGCCACAGAAAAAGTGCACAAAAATCTTTGTTGGCTTAATTTGAATCCACTAATTTTCTTGTGGACCCTGTTGCTAATGAAAATTGCTCAAAATTTACAACAAGGCTTTTGTGCACTTCTCTTTGTGTATTTAACACTACTCTATCTAGCCTGAAAAGCTGCGTGGTAGGTGAATAGGTTTGCTTTGGATTTTTGTCTTAGATCAACATTGACTGGTAGGGAAAGTCAAGAACTGGTATCGATGTTTATAAGCAAGAAGGATCTGAGCAGGTGTTGTTTTGGCTAGAAATGTTAGGTTGCGGTGAACATGGAGAGAAGGGATTTATGTAACCTATTTCAAGCAACTGGGATGAAGGTTGAGTTGAATTCAATTTTATCTGCTTACAAGAGAGTGGACTTGGAACTCCCTTGAATATTAAAATCATCCCCATGTACCGTGATATTTTGGTTGGTTCTGATCTATCCTATGTCCTAGGAGACTGAAATTGCTGCCTTCATAAATAAATAAATGAGAAAATTTCGCTTCACACATTCATCAACTAGATTTACACCGGTGAAGAGATTGTGCTGTCACATCATCATCCACCTACAGAATAAAACATGGCATCCAAAGCCATCTATTTCTCCAGATGTGTGTTGTAAGTATACGGGAGCTAGCAAGTCTCACGATCATCTGTTTATGCATTGCCCTGCAGCTTGTAGTCTGGTGGAGGTTGTTTCGGGTGCAAGGAGAGATCTGCACCATGCCTCGCATTTTGGAGGATTTTTGTATGATCATACATTTGGGTTTTGGTCGCTCGAGGAATGGTTCTTTGCTGTGGGAATGTGCCGTGTTCAGTATATTGTGGAACATTTGGGTTGAGAGGAATTCTCGGATTTCCAGGGATCGAGAATTACCGATCTCGCTTTTGTGGGAGATCACTTTGCAGTCTTCTCTTTGGGCTAGAAGTTTTGGCGCTTTCCAGGGATTGTTTTTAGGAAATTTGTCTATGGATTGGAGAGCAGCTCTTCATTAATTTGTGTGCTTTTGTATGTTTTTAATTTGTTGGCTCTTTGCAGACTTCTTGTCCACCTTTTTTTGTAATTTCTTTCTCTATTAATGATATTCTTCTTTTATCAAAAAAATGGGTACAATAGGATGCTTGCATGTCCAATAATGTTTGCTGTATTATAAATTCATTCAGGCTATTTCTACTCCTGTTTTATCTGCTGTTGGGGAACGTTACTACAAAGTTACAGCTGAGGCTTTACGAGTATGCGGGGAGCTTGTTCGTGTTGTGCGTCCAAACGTTGAGGTTGCATTACTTTTCCATTCTTCAGAGTCCAAGATATTGTTTGATCATTTTCTGAAACATTTATGGATTTATATTCAGGTATTTGGGTTTGATTTCAAACCCTATGTTCGTCCAATTTACAATGCCATCATGGCACGCTTGACGAACCAAGATCAAGATCAGGTCAGCTGATTACTTGTAAAAGAAGTTTTGTTTGTTATTATACTTTTTCTAACATTACTTCTATTTCAGGAAGTTAAGGAATGTGCTATTTCTTGTATGGGACTCGTAGTTTCAACTTTTGGTGATAACCTCAGAGCAGAATTACCTGCATGCCTTCCGGTTCTTGTGGATCGAATGGGAAACGAAATAACCCGACTTACAGCAGTAAAGGTTGGCATGCTATGATTTTTCTGATGATCATCTTTATTTTTCAGTGACTTAATGCTGTAGTCTCTGAATTAGTTGTAGGAAGAAACTGACTGTTATTTTCTCTAGAATATGAAGCTATATATAAGAGGCTGTATTTAATCATGAAGTTTGTATTTCAGGCTTTTGCTGTAATAGCTGCATCTCCATTGCATCTGGACTTATCATGTGTACTAGAGCATGTTATTTCAGAGTTAACTGCATTCTTACGAAAGGTAATTTGAACCGTGATTCTATTATTTACTCCATCTCTTCCAATGAGTCCACTTTCTTTTTATTATGTCAACTTGAGACTAAATCAAATAAAAAATTTATGTACTTTTCTTATGCTTTAGGTGATAAATTTCAATCATACGATTTATTTTTAAAATACAGTGAGTTGCAATGTTTATAAATTTGTAAAAGCCCATGCACATAAACTTACTGCAATTTGATTAAGTGCTGGCCCAAAAAATCAAAATGGGCTCTCTACATGGAATGGAAGGTGTTTCTTTAGAGATTTTATAAGAAATTATTTATCAAGTATACTTTGGTTGATTCTTTTTGATAATAGGCAAATCGGGCGTTGCGACAAGCGACATTGGGGACACTAAATACACTAATTGTTGCTTATGGTGATAAAATTGGTTCGGCTGCATATGAAGTTATTATTGTAGAACTCTCAACTCTGATCAGGTTACTTCACTAACCATTTTGGAAGAAAATTCTGTCGTTGTTCTTGTGCTGAATTGATCTTCATCTACTCGATATGTTACTGTGATAGTTTTCTATAGCTTTTAACAATTTGAATTTGAATTTATGTATGCTTTATTTGCATGCCAGTGATTCCGACTTGCATATGACGGCTCTGGCCCTGGAACTCTGCTGTACCTTAATGTCTGACAGACGGTCAAATGCAAATGTTGGCTTGACTGTCAGAAATAAAGTTCTTCCGCAAGCACTGACTTTAGTGAAAAGCTCTTTACTTCAGGGACAAGCCCTCACGGTTATATCTCGTTCTTGAAGGGGCACTTCAGTTAGTATAAAAGTTGTTTGCTTCATAACACCTCTCTTCTTGGATTTTGTAGGCCTTACAAAGCTTTTTCGCGGCCTTGGTTTACTCAGCAAACACAAGCTTTGATGCTCTGCTAGAGTCTCTTATTTCAACAGCAAAGCCATCTCCCCAGGCTGGTGGTGTTGCAAAACAGGCCTTGTTTTCAATAGCTCAGTGTGTTGCTGTTCTTTGCCTTGCTGCAGGTGACCAGAAATGTTCGTCCACAGTAAACATGCTTACAGAAATATTAAAAGCTGACAGCAGTACCAACTCGGTAATGTTCTCATCTTATTGTCTTTCCTAAATTGTAATTTCATATGCAATCTGTTTCATGGACATGAATGATTGGCTACATCTGAGCAAACTAATCTCAAGTTGCATTTTTATTGTGTACTAAAAATATGCACATAGTTTCAATTTATTTTCCTTTAGTTCATTGTTAAGCAGAATTTGTCCTTTTCCTTTTGAAATCAGTGACATGCCAATGCTCTCTAGTATTTAAGGTGGACTTGGATAAACACTTTGACCGAGTAATCATTAAAAGTGATTCCTGAAAATTGATTTTAGTAAAACTGATTCTTTTTAGAATTCATTTGGATGTGTAACATGTGTTTGGCTACTACCTGCTCAAAATGAATTTTGAAAGCAATATCAAATATATCGTTCAGTACGTCTACCAATATAATAAATGTACATAAATGATAGAGGTGATTAATAGCATAATATGATAAATATGATCCAAAAGTGATTTGAAGCCCTCAGAATGATGTGAGCAAAACCCACCCATAGAAAGATGATCCGTTCATGGATACTAATCTTTTGCCTGGCTTTTGCTACAAGGCATGAAGCAGTTCTTTGTTCATTCTTGGTTGTCATTATATACTTTTACTTTATGCGGTTTACTCGATGATATTTTTCCTGCATGCTTTTAGTTAATGCTGATTTTACTCCATTGTAATAGATCTTTTTATTTACAAATGAGTGTGCGTGTGTGTGTAATTGTGTGCAGATTCTCCATCTTCCTTTATTTTTTAGTCTGCATCTAATATCTTTATAACACTTATCCTTAAACTCTCTCCATTTTCTTAAGGCCAAACAACATCTTGCCTTGTTATGTCTGGGAGAAATTGGTCGAAGGAAAGATTTGAGCTTGCATGCACACATAGAGAACATTGTTATCGAATCTTTCCAGTCTCCCTTTGAAGAGATAAAGTCTGCTGCCTCTTATGCTCTGGGAAATATCGCTGTTGGTAATCTACCCAAGTATTTACCATTTATCTTGGACCAAATCGATAATCAGCAGAAAAAACAATATCTGCTGCTCCATTCTCTAAAGGAGGTATGTTTGCTGATCTAGAATCCATGAGATGGAATATCATAATCTGCATCTTTGAAGTAGATGATAAACAACAAATACATGATTCAAATAAAGAAAATGCTAACAAGTGCCCTAAGAAAAGTATGTGCATTGGAAATTATTAGAAGTACAATAATAACACACACCTACGCTTTGATGCTAATTTCCAATGCACCTACTTGTTTGGGATGCTTTTGTTAGAATGACCCTTCGTAGGATGACATAATGTTTCCTTTCACAGGTGATAGTGAGACAATCTGTAGATAAAGCAGAGTTTCAGGATTCTAGTGTTGAGAAGATCCTCAGCTTGTTATTTAACCATTGTGAAAGTGAGGAAGAGGGAGTGCGTAATGTGGTAGCCGAGTGTCTGGGAAAAATTGCCCTGATCAAGCCTGCAAAACTTGTTCCTGCACTCAAGGTATATCACCAGATAGATTATACTTTTGAGCGTAATACTTGAATTTTGATTGGGTCAAATTTATTTACCTTTGTAGGAGCGAACAACGAGTCGTGCTGCATTTACTAGAGCAACAGTTGTGGTTGCTGTGAAGTATTCTATTGTTGAGCGGCCTGAAAAGATTGATGAGATTTTATACCCTGAGATTTCGTCTTTCCTGATGCTTATTAAGGATCACGACAGGGTAGGCTTAACAGTAGGATGTAGCTGGAAATTTCTAAACTGCTTTCTTCATTATCACCATCGTTATTCTCATTATTTATTTGGTTATTTTAATACAAATGTTGAGAGCCGTGCATCATTCTTTGTTCTTTCCATTTCAAAATATAATCACTTTGTGGTGTTCATATTCTTTTTGGTGGATTCTTTTGCAGCATGTTAGGCGTGCAGCAGTCTTAGCTTTGAGTATAGCTGCTCATAATAAGCCGAATCTTATCAAAGGTCTACTTCCGGAGCTATTACCACTTCTTTATGATCAGACAATCATCAAGGTACTGTTTGAGCTTAGTGGGATCTTTTGCTGGAAGAACAACTCAAGCAAGCTTTGTGCATGGTATATGTGTGCCATTGGTGCGTGCTTATGTATTAATTTAATGTATTTTTTGGATAAAAGAAGAAATTTTATTAGAAGGGAGGTACAACAAACAGCGAACAAGAGTGTGGCGTTGCTGAGTATAATACAGAAGTTCGATTCATTCAAGAGAGCGAGTATTCTTTGGCAAGCGAATTTCCATAATGCAGGAAAGAAGTGGGAAGTAATAAAAAGCGAAAAGCTGCCCTTATTTCCCTTTGCAAGATCTGCTAAGGACAGACAACCTCATGTCCAAAGATAAGCTTGACAAGAAACCTTCTTCCACAGAGAACTAGACTGTGCTTGATCTCAACCCAAGGACCCACATCATACTAGAACACTGAACACCACCACAAGTGTGAGCGTACCTGCCGAACCGAAAACCAATTTGTGTGATCACGAGCTGATTCTCAACCAAGCTGGTAGTAGTCCAATTTGCACCTGAATTGCACAATGAACACCTAAACCATCCTGCTATTAGGACAGTACAAGAAGAGATGATCATGGGTTCTCGTTATACCTCAGATGCATCATACAAGTGTTTGGAAAGATAGCCTTGCTAGGTCTCGCGTTTGATGCAGATCATTGCTTCACAACAATTCAAGCACAAGTGCACAACAGACCAGGCAAAATCTTTAAACTTGAACTAGACCCTGGTTTCTAGGTAGGCGCGTTAAAATGTTATCCATTAACTCACTCTAACCCGCTTTAACCTGCCAATAGCTCAACCCAATTAAACCCATTTAATTACAAATTTGTGTATTAGAATGTGTAAACCAACATGTTAATTTGAGTTTAACATAACCCATTTATTACACTATTAAGTTGATCGATTAATTAAATAGGTTATAATAAGTTGATCCCATTAGAAGTTTAGAGCCTGTTAGTTATTGTAACTCAACCCATTTCAACCGATTTAACCCAAATTGACAAGCTTATTTCCAGATAAAAGTGGCTAAAGTAAAATCTTCGTGTATACGAGAATGAAAACCTTTTAATTTTGAGATTATGCTACTTAATTATTTAAAGATTAATAGAATTCAGAGCTTTATAGGGGCCCACGGTGGGGTGCGGTAGCATCCGTCTTACACATATTTGGAGTGAGGTGGATTACATAAAGCTAAAATTATATAAGCCCAAAATTTGGACCAAATATGTTGACGCAAAGACATGTCCTTCGATAAATCTTCAATATTGCGAAAAGTGGAACCAGCAAAATTTGATACTGCATTAATAGAATAACTAGATGGATGTGGGGTAAAACTAGAAAAGATAAGATTCGCAAGGAACAAATAGGAGAAACGGTTAAAGTAGCTCGTATTTTAGAGAAAATGAGAGAGAACCGCCTAAGATGGTTTGGTCATGTATGATGTAGGCCCTTTAATGCTCCAGTTAGGAAGTGTGATGATATAAGTCTTAATCAAGCGAGGGTTAGGGGTAGGCCAAAGCTAATATGGACATTGATAATACGGAAAGACGTGAAAGACTATGGTTTGTACGGTGACTTGACATTGGATCGCGTGGAATGGCGGAACATGATTCATGTAGCCTGCCCCAATTAAGGCTTTGTTGTTTTTGTTGTATTCATAGGTGTAAATTTTACAATGTCCCATATTTTGCGACTCCCATCTATTATAGTACATTGTACACTTGGCATTGTCTTAACTATTTTAAAGTTACTTGTTTGTTCCATGGTTTGACCAGCTGACCTGATGCTGGAATCTAGGACCTGGTCTCTTTACCGGGCTTGTACCTGCTGGCCCTGCTCACTCTTTAAGAACTATGGTGATTATGGCAAAGTCACGTCTAAAATTATGATAACGTTATCTTGCTATAAAGTCTTTGCCAATGACATCCAAACTGACAACATATATTGAAATGTTGGCATCCTGGATTAGTAGTAGGTCATGTTTCTATGCAGCCCACGGCTAATTCTTACGTTCCTTTGATAGAGTAAAGCTTCCTGATATGGAAAATGTTCCTAAGAATCCTAACAGAGTTTAACATGATTCTAAAGAGCTAACGCTTAAGACCCTGCAGACTTCTTATTTGGAGTTGGTGGGTCAAGGGACCATCAAATTTCGACTGTGTCTACAGTAACTATGTTCTGCATTTATGTCTGAAACTTTTCCTGGAACTTCCTCCCCCCCTCCCCCCCAACCCCAATTTTGAACTTGTTGAAAGCACAATGTTTATCCTTCTATGGTAAAATATGAAGGTTCGAGGCAAATCAGAAAGCCTTGCTCTTTCTGCTCATCAAACTAACCATAATGATATTTGAAAATGCTGGGATGACAGTTTTTGTGAATAATTTACTCGTGCAGCAAGAATTGATCAGAACGGTTGATCTCGGTCCTTTCAAGCATACAGTAGATGATGGACTTGAGTTGAGGAAAGCAGCCTTTGAATGTGTGGACACATTACTGGACAGTTGCCTTGATCAAGTGAATCCTTCATCCTTCATTGTTCCTTACCTTAGATCTGGTCTTGATGGTGAGTTTTTGACGTGGTTACCTTCAGTTCTGTTTAAATTTGTTAATCTCAGTTTGTTCTGCTGCATGGTTTTTTAATATTGTAAAATTAATATGGATCGTAGTGACATTAATTTGTAATACTTTATAGCAGGTACTGGTTTAATTCGTCTTTCATGCTAGTTGGCTATGCTTGTCAGCTTGTCTGCTCCAAATACCTTGAAACTGATTCATATATTTTAAATTTTGGGTTTATGCAGATCATTATGATGTTAAAATGCCTTGCCATCTGATCCTCTCAAAACTTGCGGAGAAGTGCCCCTCTGCTGTGTTGGCAGGTTAGTGTCATTCCATCTTATACTCCTGATTTGTATATGCTATGCAACTTTTAACATATTGTACAAATTGTTGAACTTCCAGTGCTAGATTCATTGGTCGATCCTCTTCAGAAAACTGTAAACTTTAGGCCGAAACAGGATGCTGTGAAGCAAGAAGTTGATCGCAATGAAGACATGATTCGGAGTGCCCTTAGAGCAATTGCATCCTTGAATCGCATCAGGTGTGGCCTTCAGTTATTTAATTTTTTGGCATGATAAATCTCGGAACATATTTAGAAACAAAAAATAATAATTTCCTTGCATACCTTTAAAAGGTTCGAGTGAATGCTGAAAAGCATATGGAGATGCTATTAATTGTATAACTCAACTCAGCCTTACTCCCGGTCATTCGGGGTTCGCTACATGAAAATCCATCACCGCCATTCAATACAGTTCAAGGCTAGTTTAGCACATAAGCCCCATGAATGCTTATAACTGAGTTAACCTAATTTATTTATTTAATTGTTTAATGTTAGGTCCAGTTTGGTGGAAAAATTCCTCGTGTTTACTTGAGGACTGAGTCTATGAACACGAATTGGCGCTCGGGTCTTTTAATTATATTCTGACATGTTCTATAACACATGGAAAGAAATGAGTAGGAATGCCTTATCATTTTACAGAAACTTCAGTTCTCAAGAGCAGATTTTCCTGTCATCTCTCACATAGAATTTTAAACCATAGTTGTCAAACCGCGAATCGTATCGAGAATCGGAAGACCCAAAAATCATATCGCGAATCGAATCGTGAATCGA
>JAOWAN010000047.1:6316076-6340262 GCA_028566635.1 Lobelia cardinalis | reverse complement strand
AATTAGCTCTCTTCAATTTGAAACGTGATAGGAAGATGCACAAGACAAGTTAAACTTGAAGATTTAAAGTCTACTAGTATTTTGGAACAGAGGGAGTACTTTATTTAACTTGAAGTTTAAAACTTCTCACTCCCTTCCAAAATAATGGAGTGTTAAATAATATAGACTTCTCCCGTCTAAGCTTTCCAAAGATGGTGTTTTCATATTCAAAAGAAAAAAAATATATCCTGAAGTTGATGGAACTGGTGTGAGGATGGTAGTAATGAGCTTATGTAGAAGCATATATGTTCACATAGTACCATTAGGAAAAAGATCTTTGGTGAACTTAATTTGTATGCTTTTAGATTTTCTTATTTGCGGCCTGCAACTAACAATCACAAAATATTCGTAGGAATTGCGAACCATTTGCTTCTCCTTTTGTGTTCATCCATAGGAATGATTTTTGCTGATTCACATTTTGTATAGTAAAATGAGGCATTTAGTTTGTGGAATGGAATTCTTACCGTCTAGTTGTGTGTTCATTTATGGTTGGGTCAGCAAGTCAACTTTTTGTGATATTATATGATATTTTGTAATAATTAAAGTGAAAAAGTAAGAGAGAGATAGGGAGAAAATTATGGGACCCATAAAAATCAGAAATCAGATATTTATATCATGATATATCGACTTGGAGTCATTGATTTAAAATCTGACCCCGGGTTTCAGGATATGTCGGAGGTTACCACAGATGCAACAGAAGGAGAGTTGGAAGTTCCACCAAGAGCTATTAGCTTGTAACCTCTTTTTTTTTCCATGCATTCTTTTTCAATAAGAAATAATCACAAAAGTTTGGAGGGTCGTCAAGCATCGCTATAGGTAACCCTTTATACTTCTTTCCATTGTATATATCACCCTATGCTCTCTCAAATTTCAGGAAAGTTAACTTATTTTTAACGTTTTGAGGAAATATTTTTTCCAGTGAATATAATCTGCTTTCTGAGATTGACGCATCGAAAACATAGCACACTTCACCTAAATAATTTACAGACAGGTACAAATTCTGCGAACTACAAGTTTCTTAAATGAAGCTGGTGGAAACCTTAAAGTTGCTATTGGCCTCTCTGAAATAATTGGCTCCTTAGAATGCTCTCTTCTGCTTCTGCCTGAAGGCTGTTACTAAGGCCGAGCAGAAAAAAATAATGGAACCGGGTCGGCTGAAATGCATTGGATTGGTCCAGTTCTCAAAGTCCAAGATATCAGGTGCAAGAAGTCGGAACTTGAGTTCTTAGACTTGGATCATGAATGTAATATGTGATTTTTGATGATATGATATGAGTTTTTGTAATGATTAAAGTGAAAAAGTAGGAGGAGGTTAGTGAGAAAATGGTGAGCGTATTTTCTTGGAAGATAATGACATTATCTTCCAAGAAAATTAGATTTCAGTGATATGATGTACATTATAATGTACATATCACTGAAACCTAATTTTATCAATTTCAATCTATATGTTGACGACACTTTTACCAATTTGCGTAATGTATAGTATAAAAGAGGAAAGTAGGATCCATCTGGTGAATAGTGAATTGGACACAATTTTTAAGGCATGATTAAAAGAGAGAGAGAGAGAGAGAGAGAGAGAGAGAGAGAGAGAGAGAGAGAGGCCGATGGGATGGGGTAGGGTAGGTTTTAGTAATAGTAGAATTATCTTTTTTTTCATCTTCTTTTTTTTCTTTTCTTAATTTTTATACAAAATAAATTTTCCTTTTTCTGTATCTTCTCCTTTTCTATTTCTTCTTTAATTTTTTCTTTATGAATTTAATATTAATTACGATAAAATATATTTTACCGTAAAATATTTTCTCTTTTTAAATGTTTTTTAGCGTGAAAAAATACATAAAATTAATTTAAAATTTTAAATATCTTGTCGTGTTCGAGGGCACGGGCTTCCACTATATAAAAGTACTAGTAAATGCCCGTGCCTGAGGGCACGGCTTGGGCACGAGATATCAAAATATTTAATCGGAAGTAATTCGTATTCTCGAACACGATAATATTTAAAAGTGATAATTTTTTTAACATAAATTATAATTAAAAAATTATAGTTTATGTAAATAAAAAAATTATATATAAAATATAACAATTTTTAATATATATATTTTTTAACATACACTCACTTTTTCTCAATTCTAATCTCATTCACACAAAAATTACCAACCTCCACTCTCCATCACCTCTCTCTCTCTCTCTCTCTCTCTCTCTCTCTCTCTCTCTCTCTCTCTCTCTCTCTCTCTCACTTCCCAATATACTCAAACACTCTTTTCAATCATTTACCAATTATTTGGAGATATTATTCATACTATTCATTTATCATGGACTTCACGCTCTCCCTTATAAGATAGATACCCATGCCACAAATTTGCATGCATTATTTTATCCACCAAACCCTAAAGGTGATACAATAAGAGTTATTACTTTTTTTTTTTTTTTTTCATGCAATTGCCCAGCTTTTAAAGGATATGGTAAAAAAATCTACCATGTCAAGCTTGCATCGCAACATGAGACCATAAAACATATTTATGCTGTTATACGCGATTAGGTACATAACCTAAAGTTGTAAATTTTCCAATAAGTCATCGTTCATCCGTATTAGACCTGTCAAAATGCAACCCATTAACTCACTCTAACCCGCTTTAACCTGCTAAACAGCTCAACCCATTACAATCCATTTAGTTACGAAATTGTATATTAGAATGTCAAAAAAATATTTTTTCGTGCAAATGAGTATTCAATATGTTAATTTGAGTTTAACTTAACTCATTTGTTATATAATTGAGTAGATCGATTAATTAAATGAGTTATAATAGGTTGAACCCATTATAACCTATTAATTATTAAAACTCAACCCATTTAACCCGTATTGACAGGCTTAATCCGCACTAACGCGTATATGAGCATATACCACGAGACCATTCATTATACATCATGAATCGTCCCTCCTAATTCAAACACAGTAACCTTTACAATCATTCCTCGCAATATAATTTGGTGGAGATCAAGAAATATTTGATCAATCCATAATTCATTGGAGATCCAACTTTTCATTGTGGAAATCGATTTGGAATTTTATATCTCATTTGATGTTTTATTTACTGTTTCACATCTTTTAAACACTATGTCCTATTATTTAAAATTTTAGAATTATTTTTAAACAGTTACGATGAAATTTTAGAAAAATGATCTGAACTCCTAAAAATCATATTTATCACTTAACAGATTCTTATAATATTCGAGCAGATCAGATTAATATCCCTCGTCGAATCTCAGATGGGTTCCTTCTTACTATGCAGAGTACAAGCTAAATCCAATCCTAATAAAGTTGAATTAATTGGAGATTTCATTCTCGAGTACATGCGCATTAACTCCAAAGTTGTAGCTGAACTTTGACACTTAAAAAAAATTGGAATGAACATCGATAGCTCTTTCTAATAATATTGAATTTACGGCTGGTTTGGGTGGGTATAATTTAGTAATGGTAATTACTAAATATTGTAAGAGTTCTTTTTTTTTTTTGGGGTAAAAATTACAAAATTTGAAAAATAATATTAATCATAGAACACTTCAATGAAAATTATCGTATTGACTGATATGAAATCATATCTAAGTCTTAAGAAGTCATCTCATGACATCAATATATTCATAAATCACTCTCAAAAAATTTACCAAAATTCAAATATACATGGATTTTAGGCATACACAGCAATTCAAGCTTTTGCCAACGAGATACACATTTTAAAACACAAGTTTGAGGAGCTACATGAGCTTTGTAATAAGTTGGATCCAAACGATCAAATCATATTACTGATGGGTAACCACTATTTATAGTACAAGAGTTTTGGGATATGCTAAATACAAGAATATTAAAAATAATAACATAAACTAAACTAATACATAAATAAAATCCTATACGCCCCCACAAGATGGACTGCGGGACTGAAGGCCAATCTTGTCGCGAAGAAAAAGAAAGCGCGGCCGAGGAAGCGCTTTCGTCGGACCATCAGCTAACTGATCCGCGGAAGACACATGAGTAACACGAAGCGTGCCCTTCTGAACTTGATCACGGATAAAGTGAAAATCCAACGCAATGTACTTCATCCTGGAGTGAAACACCGGGTTGGAGCAGATATATGTAGCACCAACATTATCACAGTAGATAACCGGAACCACTGAAGGTGGCATGCGAAGCTCAGATAACAAAGAACATAGCCAGCGAACCTCAGAAGCAGCAGTAGCGATAGAGTGATACTCTGCTTCACTTGATGAGCGAGCAATGGTACATTGGTACGTTGCTTGCGAGAACACCAAGAAATGGGACTGCCACCCACGTAAACAACATAGGCACTCATTGAACTGTCCTTGTTGCCTGCCTAATCAGCATCTGAAAAGGCATACAAGGACATAGAATCCACCTTGCGTATAACCAGACTCAAATCAATAGTACCACAAAGATAGCGAAGCAACCGCTTGGCTGCCTCCCAGTGATTAGTAGTGGGATAATGCGACAACTTGTTGACCGCAAAGGCAATATCTGGCTGTGTGAGCGAGAGAAACTGAAGACTACCAACAACGGCTAGTTGACTCAGGAGGAGTACCATCCCGAAGAGACAGAGAATGATCAGAGGCAAGAGGGGTGGAAATCGGCTTGGCATTTAGCATGTTGGATCACTGCAGAAGATCAGTCACATACTTATGCTGAGATAAAAGAAGGCCAGAAGCGTGCGGGAGTACCTCAACACCAAGAAAGTAAGATAACGAACCCAGATCCTTAACTGAGAACCTGTTAGCTAGGGAAATTAAAAATTATTGCACAGCTGCTGAGTCAGAACCAGTGACAATAATGTCATCAACATAGACTAAAACATAGATCATCTGACCAGAGTGTTGAAGAATGAATAAAGATGTGTCAGCCTGAGAGTTCACAAAAACCTCGTGACAAAAGAAACTGACGAAACTCAGAGTACCACGCCCTGGGACTGGGAGCCTGCTTAAGGCCATAAATTGCCTTGTTCAGCTTACAGACATAGTTAGCACGATCAGGATCAACAAAGCATGGTGGCTGAGTCATGTAGACATCCTCATGAAGATGACCCCGGAGAAAAGCATTGTTAACATCAAGCTGACGAAGAGTCCAGCATTTGCTAACAGCAATAGTGAGCACGAGTCTGATAGTAGCCGGTTTGATAATCGGATTGAATGTCTCCTGATAATCAATGCCAGCTCTCTATAAATAACCCAAAGCCACCAACCCAGCCTTAAACCTGTCAAGAGAGCCATTAGAAAAATACTTAGTCTAAAACACCAGATCATTTATTTTTAAAAGTTTAACCCGCCAACCATCAATACAATTAAGAAATTTAACCTGCCAACCTTCAATACAATTAAGGAGTCGGTCGTTTTTTATATATTATATATTGGAGGAAAGTATGTCACATCCCCTTTTGCCCACATACAAATCGTCCTCAACTGAGAAAAAGATTAGATGCATAAATTTTACATGCATTATACACAAATACGCTCTTATAATCAATTATATGACAAAAATATGGAATTCGAAAAATAGGTAATTATGATCTATTGTATTGATTAACATATGTATTAGAATCAGCCAAATTATGAATTTGATATTCAGAAGTGTTTTGCTTTTAATTGCTCTATAGCTCATATGGATTTCATCATCCATACATCGCAAACTTATATCTAATCTGAGTGATTTTTTTTTGGGTATAAAATGCAAAAACCGAGGGACCTATTTTACAAAACAAAATTATAAATCCCTGTTAACAAAATCGTCACACGCAACATCGATTCAAGGGTTTACTCCCCTTCCTCCAACGATAATTCCAGTAGGGTTTGGTATCCTAAATCCCTAATTTGAAGTTGAGTTTTCTTTGCCATACTCTATAATTGTTCATTCCTTGCGGTTTATTACCTATTCCATCTTTGGAACACCTAGCAATCACAAGTTTCAGTACCCTCAGAAAATAAAAAAAAGTAGTAATAAAAATGGAAGGAGGAGATGGGGAAGAGCTGAGCATAGAAGAACTCGCCATAAATCTCTCTACTTACAAAGAGCAGCTCCATCAGGTAGCATCCCAAATTCGCCTCGTTAAGTTTACTTTTTGTAACAAATTGTTAAATTACCGCATAATTTAGGGCTTCTTTTGAACTTTGTTGATTTCGTACATATGATGGGTTCATGAATTGGCACATAGTATTTCAATTCAAGTTTTTTCTTGTCTCGTTAAATTTCATTTATTTTTTGTTTGGCACTCATCAATCGCGAGGTCATTCCATGAATTAATGGAAGGAATTGCTAAGAACCAAGTGAATGAATTCTTAAGCTAAAGGAAAGAGGAAAAATAAGGAAAAGACAAATAACAAGCAATATAGTTGGTATGTACAGGGCAAAACGACAGAGTTCAGCTGGCCCTTGGAATGGTGACACTTAACTTAAACTTTTGCTGTACGAAATCATAGAACTTTGAAATCTTCCGAACGGCTCCCCCAAAATTGAATTTCCTTGGGTTCATTTCTAACATCACTTCCACCTTTAAATAACCATGCCTTCAGTGTTGGAAATTAGGGAACTGGCCAACAGTGGCATCATAGTCCCCCCAAGTTGCATTCTCCTGACGCCCGCGGATTCGTGGATAAGTACTGAAACACTGATGTGCTCTTCCTCTTTTAAAATCCCGTCTCTTAATTATGGCTTGTGGCTTGATGAGAATCTGACCATCTAGACCACTCTATTATAAACCAAGGACTGGAGTATGTTCTGAGCGCACCTTCCCCTTCTGTAGGAAAACATGGAACAGAAGGTGGACTTGATAACCTGGTGACAACTTGAGCTCGTAAGCAACAGGTCCAATCTTGGCTTCTACTTCAATGGTCCATAGAATTTGCAAGATCGCTTGAGATAGCAATAGTCTTCCTCTAAGGTTGCAGCTTCAGGTATACCATATCTAAGGTTGCAGCTTCAGGTATACCATATCTGCCGAGTCCCGCTTGAAATTCCCTCACCGTCCTGTTACCATCTGTATAGAGCGTCATCCTCTGCTGAGGATGTTTTTTTATGTTAAGCATCATAGCAGTCATCTCTCAGGTCTCCAATCGCTTTTTAACCTCTTCTCAGTCTGGTCACCGGTTATGGGTGATAGGAGGTACCCAATTACTTTCACTCCTTCCATAGTTTTTTAACAACTCCTCCCAAGAATGACTAGTGAAAACCTTCTCTCTATATAGAATGTAAAATCGTAGAGTAGCTAAAGGTTTATAATTGAAATGTACAAATTTGTGAGATGCTGACAGTGACAGGAGATACTTGATGCTAGAGGGGGGTAGGGCAGTCCCAAATTATTTCATTATTATATTTTCTTTGAGGTATGGGGTGGTGTGGTTGGTAGAGATATTTGAAAGGATGTTTATATACGGCATTAGTAGGAAATCAATCTAAGCAGCACCTGTTCTAAACTTTGGGGAAGCCATGTCTCCTTTGAGCCCCTTTGATCAATCCCTTGGTTTGAAGGATGAACTTCACTTGGATAATTAGGAAGTTAACTACTAATTTAGGAAAGGATCTTGTATTGGATAGAGCTTAGTGGCAGAAAGAACTGCTAGCAGCTGATGATTGAAGAGTGTCGTAGTTGAATTCTGAGGCAAGGCTTTAAGTGAGGGTCAAAAATTGCAGTAGGTGACTAGTGAAGGATGGATGTTTCGGATAACCAGTGAAAAGGTTAAATCCTGTATTTCCTCATTTTGTAATCAGTCTAGAGGTGAAAGACTACATAGAAAGCCACTAAGCGGTTTCAGTGGCATTATTTCCTTTTGAGGCTTCAAAGTACTTGTTGGTTGCCTCTCCTGGAAGCCACTGCCCAAGGAAACTCACACCCCACTCTTAGAACACATTATATATATATATATATATATATATTTTTTTTTTTTTTGTAGACGAAACAGCTTCATATTTCGAATAATCCTAACCAAGATCCAATTTCCCAGAGATGACGATATCAGAATATTGCAATTAATGTACATGAAGTGGTGTTCAGGTTCAAGACTGATAAAGCTCTGGTATAATTTCACAGTTGGCCTACATTTACAGTTATGGCTTTTAGTACTTAATTTTTTGTGTTTCCCTTGTATAGGAGAATAAAAATATGTATAATGAGTTATAAGGATCATGTTTTCTTTTCCTTTTCAAGTTTTTGTTTGTGTGTGTTTTTTTAGTTACTTATATTAACAATGACTTGTGGTTTGGGTTCATCTCAGGTGTTTTGAATCCCCATCCTATGGTCGTTCATACTTTTAGTATAGATCTGCATTTCACTATGTTTAAAAAATATTCATCTTTCAAGATTGTTTAGGTTTAATTGTATGGCTTAACTTATGTTTACAAGGACTTCTTCGTTCCCGTGGATCAGGTCAGGAAACTTTTAGATGATGACCCTGGAAACTCTGAATATGCAGACATGGAGAAGGAGCTTGCAGAGGTGATCATTATCTGTCTTGTGCATCTAGTTTCCCCTCCCCCACTCCTGTGAGCAAGTGTGCACGAGTACATATGTTATCTGTAAACTGTGTCAACTTTCTTCAATATGAATGATTGAAAACGTTAGTACTTGATTATTGTTGTCTGAGAAAACGATATTCACTAGAAATTATTTATTTTATAAACCCCCCCCCCCCCCCACACCCCTGTGGTTCTTGTGCCTGCTGGAAATCCAATAACTTAGGTTGCTTTACCATGTTCATCAATTGACTGGGAGTTACTGAAACATGCTCTCGGTCTCCTGGGTTTAGAAGGTAATGGTGGCATTTATGTAGTTTTGTAAGCTTGAAACATTTGCACCTAGTTAGGTCTGAAGAATTTACATATTTTTGGACTAGAAACTCCATCAAGTTCCCATCACTTGTATCTTGGTTACTGTGCAGGTCCGCTATTTGTCACGAGGGCCAATCTCCTTCTGTCTCCTGATTTCAGATGTTCACTCTAAGATTCTATGTTCGAAATCAATGGCATTTTGGTCTTTATTCATATAAATGTTAAAAGAAATGTTGAACTTGGCTAAATGGTTTGAGACTGCAGGTTATTGCATTGACAGAAGAACTGCTGGCAACGGCAAAACAAAGTGAAAAATCTGGAGTGGGCATTGGGACAAGTGCTGACGTATCTCCTAGTTTTCCCCATTCTGGAGGTACCTTTCGGGATGCTATGGTAAATCTCCTATATATCTTGATTCTGACCTCTGCTAGTTTAATAGAAAGTTTGCTGTTTGTATAAAGAAAACTAATTTTATATGTCCTAAATTGAATGTCCCTTTTTTGATTTTCCCATGGGAATAAATTAAGTTGACTTTTAAGATTCTTAGCAGCATATATAAGTAAAACCTTAGTGTTCACCTAATACAATTTCATGTGCATATTGTGACATGATTGGAAGGTAAATGTAGTAACTTCACTAGGATAGGTACTCTCATTTTGGGTCGATGTTATCTTTTTGAGAAAGGATAGTCTGGGATGGGATGAGTGTTTTTATTCGATTTCGCAAGAAGCATATGAAGCTTCATACCCGCAGAAACACTGTTGACTGTATTCATACATATGATATTATTGGTTGAAAGGGGAGTACTTTCTGGTGCGTTCTGGGTGTTTAAGGTTTCTGTTTATGTGGTATATCTTATTTTCTGCCTTCACATTTTAATTCAGGAATTCTTTGATCATTCTGACAAGCTTCCTGTTGGCACTAAAGTTCAAGCTGTCTGGAGCGATGATGGAGAGTGGTAAGCAGTGGCAAGATATTTAAGCCTATATTGAAATTCTCCCTCTTTCTTATTTTACATTTACTTTACCGTTTCTTCTTTTATGTGTTTGATTTAGTTGAATGTTCAGGTATGATGGAACAATTGAGGCGCTAACTCCAAATGGGTATCTAGTACTATATGAAGGGTGGGGAAATAAGGAAGAGGTATGATTCATATAACCGCATTCTTCTTTGAAAGCATCTCTTATGCTCTACACTTCACTGCTTTTCCTGTGGTTTTCTTTGGTAATATTTTAATATGCTGTACTTCCCGGTAAAGCTGAAAGATTCCTATTTTCTATTTTTGCCTCGTTGGACGTACTGGGTAGGACCATTTTAACTTTATGAGCTCCCATAGCTTTACATTTTAAATTACTATATTTGTACTTCAAACCGAGGAAATTTTAAGGAAACGTAGTTTATCTTAAGATGATTGTCTTCCAGCATGGACTCTGAGAGTGGAGAGGGGGAAGCATGTGTTAGGTACTTGGCCATTCTTCGTGTTGGTTATTATGCTTCATAGAAGCTATTTGTTTTAATGTGCAAAATTGTCCTTATAGCTTGTTTGGTCATACTGCTAATGACTACCGTCATGGCCTTATTTGCTGTCCTTTGAGGAAGTGTCTGTCTCATGCACATTTTATACTTATCTGCTTTGGATGGAAAGCTATTCTTGGCATATACTTGGCCTTTGCCTAAAAGCTTTGATAGCTAGTGATATGGAGCTCAATTCTTATTTGATTGGTTAGTTAATTTCAGCGTTGCATTGTTATATTAATAGGGTTCTTGGCTCATACCATCTTGTATGGTTTTCATGCACAACTTCTCTACTCCTGTTACCCGACATTCGTCGCTCTATGTATCTCTCTGTTTTGATATTTCATGTTCTCCTCTTGTTCTTGATGTTTATTCTCTTCTGCCTTTTTCTCAAGAATGTACTATCTCGATAGGCTATTCGTGTTCTTTTCCTAGTATCTGCCTGCTTCTATATTCGCTCTTGCAGTTTGTGATCTTTTAACTATAGTACTCTTCGGAGTTTACTGTATGTTGAGTTTATTATTTCTAGGTGGATCCTGCTAATGTTAAGCTAATAGAAGAAGGCACTGTTGATGCACTGCTGGAAGCTGAAAAAGAGGCCGAGGCCACGAAACAAGCTCTGAAGAGGAAAATTGCCCAAGCTGCTTCTGCAGACACTGACTTCCAGTCCCGAAGTTTACCAGCAAAGCTTCGTATTGAACCTGATGACCCTGAGGATGTGGTAAGTGTGATTCATCTCATCACTATTATGGGGCACATTTTGAACATAGTCAGTGCACACCGCAATCCATTTTAAAAAGATTACACGTTCTTGTTTGGTACACGTGCTACGCTCTTTAAAATTGAACCATTTGCGAAAACAACTTTAGCCTGTTGAACATACAAGGAAAAACCAATAAAGGGCTTACACAGCTGGAATAGAAAAGTTAATGCTCTTATTGAAAGTGAAACAGTAATGATGGATGTTTATTTTTCAGTTCGCATACGTCAGCACCTGCATCTTTGCTATAGAACCAATATGGGTATAAGAGACTTTTTTCCTTTTTCCACTAAATCTACATGATCTTTTTGTGAATGGACTTTGTTGCCACTTCCTTTACTGAACCTCATATTTTTCGCTTTCGATGTTATGTTCTTGATAAATGAACAATAAATTGGGTGCAACTACTCCATTGTTCATAACTTCATGTAGTAATAAAAACTCTGATTAGGCTGCACGATGTGGAATAAGTAGCTCATGAGCATTAGGTATTGCTGATAACACACGTGATAAAGGTTTCTAACCAAAAATAGATTTGAGACATTTGAGGTGTGCCAAGACCACTTATAAGGCCAAACTGAGCTTTCTAATAAGAAGCTATGTTACCGGGTATGAGTATCCACACGGGTGCATATCCGGGTGTCGGATCCTCCTAATCTTTAAGAACAAAAAGTGCCACTTATTTTGGGATGGAGGGTGTAGAATTTTACACCAAATGTAGTGTAAAGCATCCACAGCCACAGCCACAGCCATACACATGAGTGATGTGTCGATATGCGTACGTTGAGGAAAGTGAAGGATCATCCAGGTAACCTAGATTGGAAGTTACATATGGCTAATCGTGCAGGCTAGGGAAAATTCCTTGCTCCTCAAAGAGCTCTTTTCCAAATGTATGTTCAAGAACAGTGAAAATTTGCTAGATCCAGGCTTTCTGAACATGAATTTATGGTGGCATTTCAGTGAAGGGCTCGTCGAGTTCAAGCTGACACTTTTTGGTGAGCTCTCGTTGGTGACATTCTGTGGGCTTATTTCACATGCTGTTGTACTATTTTTGGGTTGATAATAAAAGGAAATCTATATTGAAAGGAGGATAATCTAAAAGAAAAGAAACTAAGAAGAAACAAAAGAGAAAAGCTAACTATACACTACAATCTAAAAGATCAGAGATCCATAACCGCCCTCTGCACTCCAGTCTCATTGCACATCGGATATAGAAATTCCATAGAAAGAACCCCAGATGAAGCCAAGAGAGAAGCAATATGCAGTATTTCAAAGTAGATCTAAAGGCAGCTACTCATCCTGACAATCCTGGAATTTCTCTCGGTCCAAATCCCCCATAATTTGCAAAAGTCCCATATGGTGCACAGGAAAGTTGTCGAGCATTCTGTGGCTTGAGTAATGTTCTTGATAGATTTGGTATGAAACATTAGATACACAACTTGCTTTTCCACACTGGAATTTTCATCCTTTTGTCTCACACGTTATGCTTGTTTGCCCAAATATACAGAAAGCTGCTAAACGCAAAAAGATTCACTCATTCAAGTCGAAGATGCGAAAGGAACAGCTTGAGGTGACACAGAATAAGAGGCAGAATGCTTGGCAGCAGTTTCAGACCACAAAAGGCCGGGCTAAGAAGGTATGCATTCTAGCCAATTTTGCACTTGTAGATCTTGCCGGTCCACTTAACCATCACATTATTGATTTTAACATTTGAGTACTCTGCAGTATTTGATGCAATGAATGCTTTCATTTATATTAACTCAGGAAAAAATAAAATAGAAAAAAGAATGCCTCAGGAGAATTTCTTACCATGCTATGCTTGCTGGCATATCATTAGTTTCTCAGAAAGCTTATCCTTCAATTGTTCAAATGTGGTTTATGGGGAAGAATACCCTTTTTGGTCCCCTAACCTATGCCTCTTTTTTTCGTAATAGTCCTTAACCTAATGTTAGTCTGGTCCAATACATAACCTTTGCGATTTAGACCCAAGTTAGTCCTTGGCCCCATTTGACCAAAGCTGACTGGGGTTAGTGCTGATGTGGCATTGTGGTGCGCAATACATGAGGGGTAAAATTGGGATTACACATTCCTCCTTCCCGCACCTCCCATTTCCTCCTCGCTCAATCCCTGAATGCGTCCCTTCCTCTCTCCACCTCCCCTCCTTCTCCAGCTTCATCTCCCTTCGCCATAAACCTCTACTGACGAATCTTTCAAATTGCACTCTCAATCCCCCCTCTCTCCCCCTCCCCCTCCGCCCTAAACCTCCATTTTTATCCTTCCCTCCAAGCCCTAATCTGAAATTTGCCAAAACCGAAATGCCTTTCAAAAATCAAAATCTTCTCATCATGAAAAACACAAATTCGAATTTCCCCAAGTGCCAACACTATTCGGTTATGGTTTTAAGAGTGGTGACATAATATTCTTGGGTTTAAAAAACTCGGCTGAAATTAAACATTATCCCACCCACCTCCAACAACCATTGACAACTGCCCTCTTATACCACCACCAAGCTATCGATGCTCTCTCCTCTCTTCTCTCTGCCCGCTTGTTGTTGGAAGAAATAAATAATCCCCGAGTCTCTGTCTGCCAGCCCCTCGGGCGACCCTCTCTCTCTCTCTCTCCTCTCTTATATATTTAGATCTTAGAATGAAAAATCCGGCCAACTAGACACCCCAGATCTGTCGTTTCACCCCAACCAAACTTGGGTTCCAATTTTGTTTCAAGTTCTTTTGGAGGAAGAAAGAAGAAGGGAGAATACGAAGCCTTTGCTGGAGTCGGTTTCTGATTAGATCCAAAGTTGGCTCCAGAACGACGTTGCTCTTCGTTCACAAATGGTGTTGGCCGTAGCTTATGTTTGGAAATACGATGAAGTCATTGTTTGCGTCATTGATGTCGTCTCTTTGAGAAGAAGCTTGTTGTGATATTCATTGTTTGCCCTTTCCAATTCCATTAATGATAAAAAAAATGTGGTGTTGCACAACTGGAGCATAGATTAGATTTGATGCCATTGCTATTTGCTACTGCGACTCTCTATGCGGTTGGTTTCACCGTAATTGAGAGCGACTAATGGTTGAAAGAAACCAGTAAGCATTCAATGAAAGATTCAATAATGGCCATGGGAGCTTTGGGGAAAAGCGGTGGAGTAGCGAGTAGTGGGAAACAAAGAAGTGGGAAATTTCTCTTTCTTTTGTGAGAGACAAAGGGCAATAATGTCATTTGTCTTTTCCCCCTCAAAATTGATTCCACGTCAGACAAGGTAGTCAAAATCGGGATCTTAAGTAAGATGGGGGGGGGTAAGATCGGATCGCAAAATCCTTAGATTCTACGAACTTCCTAAAATTAAATATTATCACATAATACATATACCAACATAAATATTATAAAACATAATACATATACGAACTACAAAACTAGCTCAAGTCCTCGGCGTTGAAATTTTCCTTGCCAATTTTTTCGTAGTGCCACCAATATCAACACCATGCTTCCATGCTATATTAGTCCGAGTTCCACTAGCATTTTTTCTTTTTTTAGCGGTGGTACTAGAAGTTGACATATTTGATATTTTATTTCCTGCAATATAAGAATATAAAGCACGTAATTTTTTAAAATATAATATACAATAATGATATACAATGTACAGAACACTGTATGTCATTATTAAACAATGTGTAAACATCCCCTCGTCTCAGTCTAAAAATCAAAATCACAGAGACTAGGGCTTACCTCGAACCAGCGCAGAACAATCGTCCCAGGGGAGAGGACGGCGGAGTACGAACTTGACGAATGGCCGGAGAGAGTCTAGGGCTCGCCGACAAGTTGCTGGACGGAGTCTAGGGCTTGCCGACGAGTGCACGAGGGGTTCAAAGGAGCGTATTGGACTTCTAACAGAGGTAGGGCTCGAAAATTGAAAAGGGGATGGGTCTTTATGTTCGATCCGACCCCTTTATATGAAGCCCATACCAATCTTTAAAGGCGAAGTGAAAGTGGTGAAATCGCACAGAATCGCACGATCCTACCGATTCTAAGCGATTTCACCTCCGATTCTAGCGATTTCATCCCAGGTACTATTTTGCTCCAATTTTGCAAAGAATCCTTGCTAGGAATCGTGAAATCGTGCAATTCGACTATGAAAATCGCGATTTTGACTACCTTGACGTCTGATCCACATCCGATCCACGTAGGAGACAGGATGCCACATAATGTAAGTCTAATTTAAAAAGGTTAGATATTAGACCAGGCCAACCAATAAGCTAGTGATTACTGATTACTAAGAAAAAAGAGCCTTAGGTTAGGGACCAAATTGGGTATTAACCTGTGGTTTATCTGCATGTTATTTGCCCATGCTGAACCAGTAAACCTGCCTTGATTTGATCAAAATATCAAATGTCCTTGAACAAAACCGTCGGGCTTTTAAGTTGTAAGAAGACTTTCTTGTGTCTGTTTCTTTCTCTCTCTAATATGATAGTAGAACATAACAGATGTTTAGTTTAGCAGAAGGGAGCTCTTCTTTTGGGGCAGTTCCCCAAGGGAAAAGAGATGTTTCGTTATCGGAAAAAGAAAGAATAGTCAAAGGCTCAAGATGCAGTCCTCTTTTAGGACTGCATTGTGTTTGGTCAACAGCTAACTGCACTTTTTTTCTTACTGTCTTCAAACCCCTCTTCGTAAATTTGAGATACGGCCAAGATACATTTATTACTCCCTCCGTTCCAAAATAAGTGTCCACTATTCCTTGTTTTGGGGTGTTCTAAATTAAATGCCCACTTTCAAAATTTCCATGTTGGACAAACAAGAGAGGTTAGTGTCCACACCCACAAATAACCATTTATGTCCACTCCATTTGAAGAAAAACTTTTATAAATTTGCAAGAACAAGTCAAATTTTGTATAATTAAGTCCGAGAAAGTTGACCAAAAAGATTTCAAAATGGGAACATCTTTTTGGGATGAAGGGAATACATTTTTCTCGTCTTGGCTTAGCTCAAACTTAGTTAATTGTTTCCTATTATGCTGAGATGATAAAAAGCCCCTTTTCTGATTTGGTTAATCACCCAAGAAGCTCCATCTGTGCTACAATTCCGTTCCATATTTTGGATCTTCATTGATATACCCGCACTTACTATTGTGTGTTATTGTCATCCAGATTGGGTTTTACTCTGGGCGCAAACGCGAAAGCATCTTCAAGTCTCCAGATGATCCATTTGGAAAGGTTGGCGTGACAGGAAGTGGCAAGGGCTTAACAGACTTCCAGAAAAGGGAAAAACACTTGCATCTCAAGGGAGCGAATGGTGAAAGTGGTGAGGAGTAGATAGTTGAGTCGTATAATTTACTTGTTTCCTGTGTCTGTTTTGGTCATGGCCAACTTTGTGCATAGTTGCATAATGCACTTCGTGCCTACATTGATTCGACTTGGGAGCTGTCTCTGAATCTCAGTAGAATGTTAATCTTTAGTTAATGGAGATTTCATAATTCACTATTTCTTGTGTTCGTTTGGGAATGGAGTGAGTTTGATCCATTTGATTCGGTTGAAGTAACCAAGACAATTGAGTAAACAATTTTTTTTTTATGCTTTCTGCCATCTATCTCAAGACTATGCTCGCAGTTTCACAGCATGTCTCAAGGACGAAAGTTCAACCCTGGATAATCTCTTTCCCTCAGAAAACTCCACCAGTTATCTTACGAGATTGTTTCCTCTTGATGTTGTCTCTCTGTTTTCAACTGTCCTCTTGCTTTTGAATTTTTCTCGTCAAAAACTTCCCCCAGTGGTTTTTTACTGTTTAAGGGTAGTCCTCGTGCTCTTAAACGTTTCCCATTCAAAACTCCAGCCAGGACGGTAGATAAAGTTTAAGAACAAATCTGTGTTATTGTTCGCAGGATTCTTTTTCAAGTTTACACGACAGATTGAATGGGCAGCTCTTGTTTTCTTTGAGCCCAATAAAGGTCGCGAGCAAACATTCTGATTGTTATTTATCTCCCTCAAAATTTTTATTATCGCTCTCTATTTTGACTAAAATATTCTTTCAAATTTTTTATTCTCTTCCCATTATTATATATTTCAACTTTAAAATTTCTGCACTTAATCAAAATTAATGTGGTAAAATGATTATATGATAATGGAACGGAGTAAAATTTTTTGGAGCAATAAACAATAAGGGTATTTTTAAAAAAAATATTGGACGATAATAGAAATTTTGAGGCGGTAAATAGCACATCCCTTTCCTATTCCGTTAACTTGACGCTAATAGCCCAATACCACATATCAACTAAAGTCTTATCCGATGATTTTAGCAAGACTGGTGGTGGATACACAAAGATTGATTTTACTGTGAAACCGGGTTCTGTGTGTACTCCGAAGATTAGGAAGGCTTTAGCTCAAGCAGTATCCCCTCCACTTCCCTAACAGTAGGTTAGGGGCTCAACTTGCTTTGGGCATGACCGATCTTGTCTTCCATTATATCGCTAAAAATGCTCAAAGCACAATGCCGAGAGACTAAACGATACAAATGGCAGTATGGACTGCGGTAGAACAAAAATGACAATCAACTGAAAGAGAAACTAATAGCACATTGCATATGTATAGACAAGCTAAAAGCAAAAATGGAGCAAAGTCTAATTATGCAGCCATGAGCCAAGGGGCGTGGCATGCAGGTCTGACATACACGAATCCACGCTGTATGGTGAATGGCATGTGCGTGCTGGCTCATCACAATCAGTTAAGGGAGAGCCGTATCACAGTGATAATGCTAAACAACGTCGATCCTAGAAAAGTGAGATGATTCTTTAAAATGTGTACTAGGAGATAATGGGGTTTGAATATGTAGTGGAGATCAGCTCACGGATGCTTAATTTAGAGGGTCCATCTTGCCGGACCCCTGGTGGTGATAATAGAGGCATCCGGAGAGCTGTTGAGCAAATACTTTATAACATCATCTTCCTCGGGCGCAGTCTCCGGTGGATAGTTTTCAAGCTTCAAATACTTCAAGTTGCCAAACCAGCAAAGTTGATATTTTAGTAGTCTCCGAGCAGCTGAAAGTGTGATGATTGTTTCCCTCATAATTGTGAGAAAAGATGCGTTGTGTAGTACATGAAACGTCTCAATTATCCTCTTAGAAACCGTTTCAGTAGTTACCACTTACCACACTCCCATAGTTATCTGCCATTCCCGAAACTGAAATCTTCACTTTGTCCAGGTAGTTGAGTTGATCAGTTGTCGATAAGTTGATGGCATCAGTGGTGCCCCTGTATTGGAAAGATAAGAGCTTTGGGGGCAGAAATTACATACCTACAATGTCCTAGCAATAGTTTGGAGTCTGTAAAGATGCTGAGATTTTCAAGCCCGTTAGCAATAATATTCAGAACGTCAAATCTCAAGGTGCTGCAATGCATCAGGCTCAGGTTCTTCAAGCTTACCAATCTGGAAGCAAGATCCGCAGTACTAGTATGGCATTGCCATTATTGTTGCAAAAAAGATGTAACGGGACATTAAGGAGAGACAACGTTGTCAAATTTGGTAAATTCCACGATGATTGGCGATATTGAATGAGTCGACGTGCAACCAGCTGTGCTTGAAGTACTGCAGAGAGGTGCAGTACTTGTGTAGCTGAAACCTATAAAGATCAGATTGCCGCTGATCATGAGTTGCTCGATATTGCAAGGACCTGCGTAGTCTACGATCTTCCTTAGAAGGCGGACCTGACCCTCTTGGGAGTGGGAGGAATTAGGAGACAGCTTTGAGGTTGAGATGGGGAAGGGTAGTCCATATATGCCTCCATCGGGTCGATAACACAGGTTTGAACTGCAAATTTGGCATGAATGAAAAAATCAGATCAATCAGGTCATTCGGTAATGATCTGAATCAGGTCATCTGGTAATCTTCTTCTTTCTCAATCTGATTGATTAATCCTATTGCATCGGTCAGTTTAGGTATTGGCAGTAAACGGTCATAGGCTCAAGCTCAGCCACCCGTCCTAGCCCATCAATCCACCAAGAATTAGTCTGTGAGGTTTTCAACTGCAAATATACCCCAACAACAAAAATAAAAAATAAACTTCAAATTAAGGGTAAGAAATAACAAGCTTCGGACCTCACCCAATTGGCTTCTAGATCAAACCTAAACTACTCGAGAAGAATGAGCACAAACACATTAACCAAGACCATAGATACTCCATCAACACCAACCATTACTAGCATGGAAAACTTGCAGAATATTACGAGTATTTGAAACGAACAAACCAATGAACTCAACCCTACACCATTGACCACCTCCTGCATTGCTTGTCAGCAATGTCGTTCAATCTTGGGATGTTGTAGTAATTTCCTGCAATACCACCAAAGGATTTTGTTAAAATACTGAAAATTAATAACCAAGATAGTGCATGAATTGAGAGATGCATGGTGGCACCAAGCATGTTTATTTTCATTTACTGAAATGAAAATCTAACCAGGGCCATTAATGCATTGAAACTGATACAGCTAATAGTAATTCTATTTCAAAATTTTGATAGATTGCATGGACAATTATCAGGAAGGGAAAGTGAAAGGAGTGGTTTGGTTGATGAAGCTAAATTTAGCAAATGTTCTGCGCCTCCAGCCACTAGGTTGCTGATAATATGTAGGAGTACGTTTAAGATATGTGGCCAGCTGTAAACTGTAATGTACTATTGGATTTTCCTTCAGAACCCATTTAAGATTCCATGTATGCCAAATAAATTATTAAAGTATAAATAAGAGCCTCCAAAAATGAGCATGCATGAAAAAGAACTTTGACTAGCCAAGGAAAAACGTGAAGGCAAAACAAGCAAACGAAAAGTAGAAGTGGCGGTAACTGGGAGAGCAGAGGAAGTGGTATTCTGAGATTCTCCGTATCAAATTCCCGGTGTAAGAGAAGTAAATGCATTATGATTATAGAGAGAAAAGAAAGAAACATTGAAGCTACAGCTTATGACCACTGGCGGAATTCAATAATGAGAGATATCATTTGTTGTTACGCTGTGGCTGCTCACTTAGCTGTATCTATGGTTTTCTTTTTCTTTGGAAAATGTAGAGAAGCTTCCAATCTTCAAAAATTAATGTGGTCCATATTCAGTAAAAAAATGCAGAACAATAGCAGCAAGCTTTACCAAATGAGCATTGTCACTACTTGCCTACTGCTCTCCAAGGCTTGTAGAGTTAAATGCATTCATCAATTCAAACTATAGCAAACCTTACATTTAAGCTAATGATGTGTTAATTACTGTAATCTACTAACTAATAAAAAAATTTAAAGTTTAAACTAGTAAAAAATTACGAAGACAAGTACAATGATGGTCATCCCCTTTCATTACTTAGAATAGTATTACGAGTAGAAAATGCGAAAGATGCTTAAAAACTGGATCCCAAGTATAAAAGAAGATGAGTGCATGGGCAAAGAGGCCAACATCTTGTTAAATGAGCATGGCTAAGGACCACAGCTGATATATTATCACAATGTATAACAGAGATCATTCTGGAATTCAAAAGTTTGAGGTGATATCATAATTGACAACACAAGGTAAAACCTACGGTTTCTTGAAATGTCTATTGGTCAAGAGTCTTAAGACTAGGTAGGTAAAAAGAGTATATTGTTCAGATCAAGGTAGGCTAAGTTGGCCATACAGCATGTTTTCTAGGTTTGGCGCGACTGATATTTTTATGTTTCATGGTACCTATGGTTGACTGCCTTTTTATCTTAAATGGTCTCCGTGTCAGCATAATTAGAGGGATCACTAATGAGATAGATCATCTGTTGTTAAACTCTAGCTAAATTTATCAATGGATTTCTTTTTCTTTGAAGAAATGTAGCACAAATATCAAGCTGGAACCTTAGGCATGAAGATAACAAGAAAGCATCGGGAATGTACATTCAAAAGAAGAATAGTTACTTGATAAAATTCAAAATGTATGGTGATGCTCAAGAATAGTGCATCAAATGAATGAAATACATAAGCAGAACATCATGGGCATATGTTCTGCCTCCAGCCTCTAAGTTGCTACATCAAACTGACGACAATACTGTGCAGTTAACTTTCCCATAAGCAACTGTTACTATGCTTCCGTGAATGACAGAGAGATTAATGAAGTATAAATAATAGCCAAATGAAAATAGTTTCAAAGCTAGGAGATTCAGTAGCCAGAACAGAACCACAGAGGAATGAGACTCTTTAATCTCGACAGACGAAACTTCTACAGCAATAGGATAAGGAGCCACTCGAACAAACCGTCCTTAAATTCTATATAAGAAAGTAAAATTTGCTTCTAATTGGGAAAACAGAGAAATTACATATGTTCATAGATATATAAATGAAAGAAAGAACATTGCAGCTTGAGCTTGAGACTGTAGCCATACTTGCAAGAGTAAGAGATATCATCATCTGTTATTAGAGTCTAGCTAACTTGGCTAATTATATCTATGGGTTACCATTTTCTTCGAAAAATACTGCACTAAGTTTTTGATTTTCAAAATTTAATGCATTCTTCAAAAGCAAAAAAACTGTAGAACAATAGCAGCAAGCTTACCAAAGAACATTCTCATTAATTGTTGCTCGTCTAGGATTGCAGAGTTCAGAGGTATTTTCCAAATAATAACAGCCTCCCCATTTGTATGTGGCTAGATGAAGTAATAATCTTCATTTCAGTAGTGTGACCATGCTTAGAAAGTCTTGTATAATGAAGCCCTCACAAAAGTTCAACCTAAAGTTCATTTATGAACTTTGAATTTATAAATGAAGCCCTCACAAAAGTTCAACCTAAAGTTCACAAGTTCTTCAAAGCTAATTTTTACAAATTGATAATTTGTAAAAGGTTAAGCAGCTCACATTCAACCTGCAACCACCAAATTACGAAACTATTTTTAAGAGTAGTGAAAGGATATGATCACATGACTGACCTATAGAGGACAGTTTTGAAGCTTAGTCCTCCTTCCGCTCCTAGATATGGTATCAATGATGGCATTTGGAGAGCTATTGAGTAAGTAAGTTCGAACATCATTAGAGATAGCAGGTGGGTTATTGTCTTCCGCAATCGTCAAAAACTTCAATTTACACAACGGGGAAACTCGATTTTCCAGCAATTCAGGAGCACCCGCAAGTATCCTAACTGCTCCAGACGAAAGCGTCAGAAACATAGTGTTCCTCAACAAACTTAACAGCTTATGCATTGGCTCGACATGTTTCTCGTCTCTCCAATACGGAAGCTCAATTGTGGCTTCTGTCAAGCTAACAAGCGGTTCAGTGGCAGATAATACCGGTAAAGCACCTCTGTACGTGAATGATGTGAGGTTGGGGGTTGAAACACACATAGGAGTTTTGTGTGTTGGCATGTAATTAAAGTCGAAGTAAAGAGGACAAATGGTGAGATGTTGGAGGGTAAGTGAAATAATGT
The DNA here is from genome assembly GCA_028566635.1 of Lobelia cardinalis. Lineage (NCBI taxonomy): Eukaryota > Viridiplantae > Streptophyta > Magnoliopsida > Asterales > Campanulaceae > Lobelia > Lobelia cardinalis. The sequence continues at coordinate 6,317,738 of JAOWAN010000047.1, read as the reverse complement.
TAAGAGCATCAAAATCCGGAGTACGAAACCCAATCAAACTGAGATCCTTCAAATTCACCAAGTTGGAAAATAGATCAGCAGATTTATGAGTACTGTTGGAAGAAAGTTTAAATTGGATTCGATCAAGATACAAACTTGTTAAGTTGGGAAGGTTCCACCGTGATGGGGGAGAAGGGAAAATCTCGAAGATATGCCAGTAGGTGAGGCTGAGGTGGAGGCATTTCAAGGATTCAGAGTTAAATGTGGATATAGGAATCGGAAATGGACTGCGTCGATTACAAATATTTATAATCTTGAGATGTTGAATACCGTGAGCAAATGCATAATTGAGCATGCTCTTGAAATTGGGTGGGTCGATTACCCGGTCGCTAGTGATGTTGATGGTCGATATTTGGGAAGCATGATTGCGACAAGAGAAAATATGATCTACGAACTTGGAAAACTTGAATTTTGCGCCGAAATTATACCCGTTCAAGATGAGATTGGGGAGGGTAGTCCATACGTTCTTCCATCTGGTCGACAATATGCAGGTTTGGACTGCAAATTTGGTGTCCTTCATGAAAGAGAAAATGACATGAATCAGCTCGTCTGGTAATTTACTTATTCTGTCTTCTTCTTCGGCGGCGCACGAGCCATTCTGGTAATCCTCTTGAAGCTGCTTCTTCTTCGGCGGCAGCGCACGAGCCATTCTGGTAATCGGGATTCTTCTCTCTCTCTCTCTCTCTCTCTCTCTCTCTCTCTCTCTCTCTCTCTCGATCGATCAACTCTCGAAATTCTCAGCGCCCTAGAGTTTCCGAATTCGAATGAAATTGTAAATTTATAGACAACAAATTAAAGTTTGGGTTGATCGTATTTTAGTCCTTGAAATTTTTTATTGCGAAATGAGTTTTTTTGTTGAAATTTGTTAAAACTCATGGGATTGACAAATTGTGTTATGCACCTGACTCATTGAGGGATATTTATGTCAATTTTTTTCAAAGTAAAAATTAAGAGCTAAATTAATTATTTCTAAAATAATCTTAATAAAAGTTATATTTTTAAATATTATTAATTTAATCCTCTAATTACTTTAATTTCTCATATAATTTTAATTAATTTTTTCTAATTACTTTAATTACTCCTATTACTTTAATTATTTTCTCCTAATTACTTTAGTTACTCATACTACCTTAATTAATTTCGGGAGCGCTATTTATAAAGTTTATAAATGCTAAGTACAGTACATAATTATATATAATATACATTAAAAAAAAATTACTAACTTTCAAATATCGTATACCTATTTTATCCCTCCATTAAAATAACAATATTGTTCTTTCTACACAACGACACAATCGAGAAACTTCCGAACGGATTTGACGTGAAGATAGTGGAGACGATAATGAATTAAACTCTAACAATTCATACAAAAACATTATGATCAGATTAAGAATACGATATTATGCGATATTTGATTTTAATATTTTAATTTATAAAGTGAAAAAGTAGGAGAGAGATAGAAAGAAAATAATGAGACATATGATATATAAAATAAAAAAATAAGAAAAATTAAATATCAAAAAAATCAGATTGATAATTTAAACATGGGTTAACGTGGAGGAACCCCCCTGTGGTTCACGGGCTCGAGGTTTGAGCCCCTTGTACTTTATTTGGTGAGGGATA
>JAOWAN010000047.1:6260047-6276558 GCA_028566635.1 Lobelia cardinalis | reverse complement strand
ATGTAGTATAAAAGTCTTCTTGATGGTTGTAATTTTTGTCATATTTATTTAAGAGATGTATTGAAAAGATTTTTTTTTTAAAGATTTATTCCATAGTACAAGTGATTTTATTTGCGAAAGAATTTTATCATTCATTACGTAAAATAAATAAAGATATAGTTGACTAGCCCAAATATTCCTCTAATAATTAATACTACCAATTTTTCTCAACATTTATTAATTCTCACTATGCAATATAATTATTAATTAACAGTGTATTAACTTGTTAATTATTAGGAAGTCGAGCGTACACCCCAAGGTTACGCAACTCATCCGAGAGCAAAACTGGGCAGGAACTTGGACTACATGTTGGACTTGGATCAATCACAAGTTCCCGTTGAACATGTTCTCTTGACGGATCATAAGGTTTAACGAATTCCTGCAGTTATCATTCTACATTGTCATGGACTCATGGTAAATGAAGTTTCTTAGGGTCATATCAAGAATGCGATATACGATAATTTTACACTGTTCACTATTTGAATATGAGATGAAATGAGTAATATGAGTTTATGAATTAAAAAACTAAATTGTCTTCATGATGTGAAAGATTTGAATGTGATGTGAGGAGAGAGAATGTGATGTGAAAAGTTTGAATATGAGGAGAGGAGAGAGAATATAATATGAAAAGTTTAAATTGATTTGTGAGAGTGTATGAATAAGAATAATAAATGAAAAATATTTGATATTTATTTGTAATGTTAGGTGATATTTGAGTAAGATATTAAAAATATATGAAATATGTTTGATGTTAAGATATTGAAATGTTGTGATATATCTAACTTGTGATCTGAACCTTATATTTATCCACCAAAACACTTCGAATCAGATATTCAATTTTGATTATTACAGATATTCAAGACTCGAATCAGAAATTCGATATCGTGCAATAGTTAATAATATGATATATAAAGTGAAAAAGTAAAAAACATAAATAAAAAATGATGAGTCATAAAAAAAATTAAATATTAAATATCATTGATACCAAATTCATGATCTGCGACCAAGTGACCAGTCGGAATTGGTGCACTTCATTACCTATTTCTTATTCTTCCCCGTTAATATGATAAGCTAAGATAGGAATGAGCACCAAAGATGTTTCTCTAGCCTAAACATTGCACCGAATCATTCCATTTCCAGTAATATGGGGTCGCTAAACTAACAAGCGAGATAAGTACATAGGAAATACTAAAAACATGTGAATCTCGTCTAACAAGATAAGGTACTACGCACATTGGAGAGAGATCCGTAAAACTGTACCATTCATCTGGAGTGCTCATGTTTGCCTGGCCGAACAGCACTAAGCTCAGAATGAATGTAGGATCGTTGTCAATTTCAGCCTCGCACCTACTCCAGAGTCAGAACTCAGAAGGCTGGCATACAGTTTGAAGTCAATTCCGCGCGGCAAAATTCTCAAGTTTGGTTCTCAGTTCGGGTTTTTACCTCCTCCACATTGCAATTGTGACTATGACTTCTATGTTTTTCTCGATAACCCTTCTTATTATCCTTTTCTGATTTTTGCATCTCTTCAGCAGAATCTACCCCTTTTAAGCTATCCGACCATCTTTCACGACTTGACCGCCTACTGCCTTGCGATCTATTACCAGTTGACCGCCCATGCAATCCACGATCATCACCTAGCAGTCTTCTCGATTTACGGTGGTCTTTCTCGGGGCTACTTTCGTCAGGTTTCCAGCGATCTCTCTCTACATTGTATTCATCACGGTGGTTCTCAGCATTCTGTGATTTGCATCTCTCATGATATTGATGTGCATTATCCAACATGACATTCTCATCAATATTTAACTTACTTCCAGATCTCTTGTGCTTCCCAGGCAGGGACTCATTTTCAGATTCTCGAAGGTCAACTTTGTCAACGTCTTCATCACAGTTGTACCTTGAGTCAATGTCACTTGATCTAGTTCTTTTTCGATTTTTACTAGAGTTATTGGTTTCTTCATGCCCCGAGAAATTTATACGCTCCTCATGCAAACTAACTTCACTAGCCTCTAACCTCGAATGCCCCCTTCTGGAGTGATTACGTTTACGAGCTCTATCTACCTCTAGCTCTGAACGGTCCACTTCCCCATAATCATAAGATAATTCTGGAACTTCTTTCCTGTAGTTCGACCGTTTCCTAGGACCATTGTGGTGGCTGTCAACGTCGCTATCAGAACCACTGTCATTAGTTCTGCTCCTGCTGTCGACATAAAAATCCCTTGATTCTGTCTTGCTGATGTCATGTCTTGATCTTCTCTTTTTGTTGTTGTGGTATACATCCCGATCTTTAGCCCTTCTCGACCAACCTCCATCGGAATCACTCTCATAAGATAGTTTCTTGCGATGCTGGTTGTTTCCATATTTTGTCTCTTCTTCAAAATCTTTCTCATCACCAGATTTCAGTCCCTTTCTACGATCACTTGTGTGCCTTTTTTGGTATGAGCTCTTTCGAACATCACGTTCCTGGTATTGACTTCTAGCATAACTTCCATTCCAATCTTCCTCCCTTGATCTCGACCTGGATCTTCTAGGTTGCAGGAAGCAATGCAAATATTAGAATCAAAATAGAAACACTCATTATCCACCCAGACGACCACAGCCTTAGAGGAGAGGTAAGATCAGAGATGGTATGAAATAAGTACTCCCTGAAAAATTTACTCCGCATGATTAAAACGTAAAATATAGCAAGCTACAAACGCAATTCTGAAATCCTTTCCCTTCATTAGGAGCAGTGCTGGGAAAATGTGGTGGAAGGAGCAGCTAGAAAGAGGGTCTCTTCATGCATCAAGAACCCAAAAAAAAAAAAAAAATTCAAACATAACAACCCGAAAGGCAAAAGATTTAACTGACCAAAAAATGCATAGAACAACATGCTTTCTAGTTTCAACAAGTATGTGTAATAAGAATTTCATGTTGACTAACAGTGTAATACAAGGTCATACATAGTATAGGATATCCTATACAAGGTCATACAAAAGTACCAAACAATCTATAGTATAGGATCAAGTTGTTCACTATTCATTGAAAGTGACCTTATAAATAGTGAAAGAATTGGTTAATCTCAATCATTCAATTATTTGCATCTAATGGTGGGAGCGTATATGTGGGGTTGTGTGTTGTAGGTGAGAGAGAAGGTGTGAAGAGTGTGTGATGTTGCGTGTACGTGAGAGAAAAAGGTGAGAGTATGTGTGGGGTTGTGTAGTGAAATTATGTGTTGTGTGTGGGTGAAAGAGAAGGTATAAGAGTATTTTTTAAATAATTTTATTTTATAGATTAAAATTATTAAAATTAATATATAATAATTTCTTATTTTTAATAATATTTTCTAAATAAATTTTAATAAATTTAATTTTTTGCCCATTTTGTGCTATAGGATATAAATATTTTCTAATTTTTTTAATAAATGATATATAATTTTAAAATATTTAATTAAAAAAATTGGCACCGTCCTGAGGGCACGGGCATTTCCTATAACACAAATGGCCCATTTCCAGATTTACTAAAAATAAAGAGTAGTCTTGTACTCTTGTATATCACTCAAACTACAAGCACACCTTTCTCTGTCTATTGCTACTATTCTGCTGCTGGAGAGTTGTCGTTTCCTTGAACTTTTTTGCTCCATCTGCTGGTCTCTGTCATACCAAGATTCATCTGAATAACCGAATAAAGCAGTCATTTCTTTCACCCAATATCGTGGAGGCGGTCTATCCCAATCAGCCCATTCATAGTCTCGAGCAGGATTACCAAAACAATGGAGAAAATTGCAAGAAGTTCCACGGGAGCACGACTGCAAACATTAACGTGTAAAAACATCAAGTTTGTGCGATCTAGAGAATAAAATCAGCAATGAAACCAAATGTCATTGCCCTTACTTCCCTTACACGTTCAGCTCACTATAAGAACAGCAAATGACATGAATCTAGTTGAAGTAATCGGCTATACCTTCATCCTCGACTTCATATACTCCCCGCATATGGCAACTTTCCATTTGGTCAAGCTAACAAACTCACAATTTACCTATCAGTAGCCAGCACCAAAATATGAGTTGAAATTAAACTAACTGTAGCTAGAGTTAAGACTTGGGAGCATTAAAAACCTACCTCAGAAACATGAAAATACAGACAAGACGACTCTCTAACATGTTGAATCACCAGCTTGATAAGAAAAATTGGTTCATAATCACTCAAGAGATTCATGGGAACTACTTTCAACGGCTGTGGCATCAGAATATGCACATATACATAATTCTAACTAGATATCTCACCCCACCAAAAGATTATTTTTTTCTCTCACAGCTATGGGCCATTTGAACTGACAAAATAACAAAAGCAATGCCAGAACCAGCATATTCAAATAAGGAACTTCATCCCTCAATAGACGCTTTTGCAGCTTATAATTACACATTCCCTGTGCTTATTCATATCACATTGATTACGCCCCGGGAAGAATAAAGAGTCTGTCTTTCCACGTAAAACATGACACCAACTTTCAGATTTTCAGCTTTCTCCTCCTACATGAAGCTGATATAATTGATGTCAAAGCCAACGTCTGAAATTACCAGAGTTGGTTGTGAGGCTCATCCAAAGCTCTGTTGAATTTGCTTAAGTATGAGTCCAATCTAATCAACTCAACCCACAGAAGACAATATTAGATCAATTCATGTTCACTTGCCATTCTTCTTCCTCCCTTCTCCGCCCCTCGTCCCTTTTAGAAGAGGGGGGGGGGGTGGAGGAGGAGATACAAGAAGAAGTACCTGGTTGTTCTACTTCTGATTAATTTATGGGCACTTGGGCAGGATAATAGTGGGACGGCATTCCGTTTTCTATTTCATGCTCTATTACTCTTTTGATTTATCAGTGAATATTGACAGTACAACAGATTGAAATTGTGAATTCAAGGTAACTGCTTTCAGTATTACCTAAAGATCAGAATTGACTTTAGGCCGCATTAGTGCTAGATAGCAAACATAACGATAAGGTTGGGCGGGACCCTCATGCATCGAGCCGATCTTGCGCCCGTGTGCGTGTATGTGTATGTGCATGAGAGGGAGAAAGAGAAGGCCAAAAGGTGATGGAAAGAGCATTTTATTTCAAGGTTGGAACTCCCATGCTTATTCTTCTTGTCTTGCCATCATATTTTAACTTCAGTTAAACAGATTAAATTCACTACTAATGGCCAGTATGAATGATTCTGTTGCAGGAGTTATGAAAGGTTTTGCTTATAATTTAGATCGGCACGTGGAGTGGTTGGATAAGCGTGCATGTCCATATGCATGTATCATGTTTAGATATATATGAGCTAAACAAGCTAGAAGAATATGATCGGAGGCCCAGGAATCAATGATCCAGGAGCTAGAAGACTGTATAGACGTAAATGCAGAAGTCATACATGTGTGGACAAAGTGAGAAGTGGAAGGAGCGGATATCAAATTGCGAATAGCGAACATCTCAGATGGGGTCAGTGATGCCGCTGCTACTGCCAAAGGATCCGTACCAGATGTATGCGATTCCGCTAAGCCGAGAGGTGAGATGACAATCCCCCCTGATTCACGACCACGCCCACGAAGGTGGGGATATAGTAGGAAGCACCTATCACGAGTGTGCCCTCATCGCTGACAATGGTCATACATAAGTGGATTCCTATCAACAAAGGAGGATGTTGCTGCAGCGGGTGGTTCTGGATGAGAACACATAGCATGTCGTCGAGTTTCCTTCCCCAAAATACGAGAATGTGCAGCCTGAACATCAGGGAGGGAGTGGGCCCCTCCCGGTCAACTCAGCCTTGATTGGATCATAATAGCTATCAAGACCACTAAGAAAATCAATCACCCTATCTTCATCAACTATCCTCTAATAGGGCTGAGCATCGTTTGAATTTTTCGCTCTAAAGACACGATAATGATCCAATTTAGTCCATACGCTAGTAAGCTCAGAGTAATACATGATGGCCAAAGCAATTCTGAACTATCTGTTTGAGCTTAATACCTAATTTCATATATCTTGGAACAATTTCCAGAATGTGAGTATGTTTTCTCTACCGAACTCCAAATCTCATGAGCGGTCTTGATAAGCAAACAACTCCTCCGGATATTAGGTTCTATTGAGTTATAGAGCCATGTCTTGACCATGCTTTGTCCGACACCCGATCATCAAACTTCAGGTCGATTTCCTCGTGCAGTTTGGAGCTCCCGTTAATAAATCGTTGCATTCTATTGGCTTGAATGGAGAGCAAACACAGTTCCGACCATGCTAGATAGTTTGTACCATCCAATTTCACCGAGCTAATAACGAGGGCGTAGTTTAGATGAGCTCCTTTATTAGACTCATTGGAAATGGTCTTAACTTCTTCAGCCGTGGCAACTCAAATACACGCAATCTCAACAATAAATCCAACAGCAATCAGAGAACGAAAAAACTCGAAATATACCTTAATTTTCAAATGGGTCAAATATGTTTCGACGCGCCAAAACACCATCAAAATTTCACCAAAACACTATACCTCCACCACATCTGGAATCAGCATGGAAAGCAGAACCCTAAATTTTCACGCCGGAAGGCTCAAGCACGCACCAGCGACAGCGGCGCGTGACGCGGGAGCTCCGGCAAGGGTGTCGGCGCGTGGCTGCTCCGATGGACTTCGTTTTTTCACAACTGAGTCGATTTTTCTTGGGGAGCACAATGGTACTCTCAAATCTCCATGAGTATCTCTCTAACCTAGGCTCTGATACCAAGTCAGATTTGCCCCAAGTGTTAGGTTAGAGAGAGAGAGAAACTGAAACTGTATATTCTTAGAATGAGAAAAAGTAACCTTTAAAACTATAATTCTACCCATATACACATGTTACACTAAGCCCCCTAGATACAAATGCTATACAATATTGACCCATTATTCCCATTACTTCCAACAGTATTGCATTAGACATGATTAGTTAAGTTACTTGTGTAACTTATTGTTTTAGGACAACTAAAATCAAACATTAGTTTTGATTTATATTCCCTTCGTAAATTACCTTGGCCGCCATAGAGTTCAATGTCTGGTTTCGCCACTGCTCATCTATTCCCGAGGAAAACGAAATGAATTTTTTTGCAATAAAAGTTCACTTCTCTACAATCACCTCAGAGTCATATATCATGATGTAGGACTTAGGAAGCTATCACTACCATCACCTCAGGGACATATATGAGGAGATCTAGACTTAGGGACTACAAATGCAATCACCAATATAAAAAAAAAAAAAAAAAAAAACATGAGATACTAGATCTTAAGACCACCTACTTAGTCGCTTTTCGAGTTAGGCAGACCCCTATGTGATGGATTTGGCTTTTTACAATTACTATTCTAAAAGTTTGTTTTATGATATAGAAATTTCATTAGATGTTGTGCAATAATATAGAGATTGTTTCGGAGCTAATTAAGCTGGCCTGACTTTTTAACAGAAAATCTATAACGCTTCTGTAGGTTGCACTCGGTCAATGACAAGGACATTCTCAAAATCAATAATGTTCTACAGAAGTCATTATCAGCCTATAGTAGAAGTTCTAGATTGAGCAAAGAGGTAAACAGAACATTAGAGATTGTTTAGGGCTTAGCTAAGATGATTTTGACTTTCTAATACAGCATAAATGTACTTGGTCAAGAGCAAGGAGATTCTTGTAATCAATAACCTTTTGAAGAATTATTGCCAGCTAATCAGACTAATTTTAGATCGAGGAAGGTGGCACTTTTTGCAGCCAAATAATCAGCGGAATTTTCTTGTTGACAGATAAGCAAGGCTGAACGTATCAGAATAAGGTTCAGGCACACATGCAACAATCTGAATGGAAGTAAACATCGTACCTGTTTGCCAGCAAAATAACGACCATTTACAGAATGATAAGCCAGCACGGCTGAATCCATTGATTTATAGTGTACGTAAACATTCCCCCGCAAATGGAAAGAACCATTTCTACACACCTGAACAAGAGTAATATGTGTTTATTCTTCACTATTTCACATAAAAAATAAACACACTTATCTCTACCAACATCGTTTTCTCTTCATCAAAAGTTTACTTAAATTGCTTCAAAATGTCTCTAAAATGACACTGACTACATAAGTAAAAGAGATGCAAGAGAGAGTATAGTTCCCACTTCCCACTCAGTTCATGAAGTATGAAGATTACAAATTAGATCAACTAAGTACCAGCTCTTATGTAATTACTTCAACAGATGATATCTACAAAGATTACAAGCACCCCAACTTCTTAGTAGTGCAAATAATCTTTATTTTATAAGGAAGAGGAGAAAAAGTTCATTAGGCAGACAGGATTAACAAGAAAGATGCAAAAAGACAGATGAGAAATCCATCACGAAAGCTAACTAAAGCAATGCTGGTGATCAAATTTAAGAAAATGAGGTGTATGGACATGTTATTAGCAAAAGTAGTCTCTAGTGACAGATAGAGTAAGCAACGACCTTAAAATTTACAATTTCTCCAAATCTCAAGAACTCCGAATGCACGTCCTCATAAAATTCTTCGTAACAGCTTTTAACTTCTTCATCAGTACACTGTAAATGAAACATCAATCATTTTCGAATCGAGTATTCACAAGCTGTGCATATATAAGAAAATTATACAAAAAGCCTAATTAAAATAGTAGTACGCGGGTGAGAAATTGAGTGTCCCAGAGAGAACAATGATCAATTTTCCAACATGCACACGACATAGACCCTAGAACTCATATTACAGCTGCACCAACTCAATCAAGTTGAATGTACTTCATATGTTCATACATCACGCTGGTTACACATAAGCCAGTTCATATAAACTCAATCAATGACCCACGGGCGAGCCCTCACAGTGTGATCCAAAACAAACTCAAACCAAGTCAAGCCAAGCTCTCAGAGAGGGCCAGGAAAACTGTTTGTGGCCACAAAACAGGATGCAAGTATTGCTGCCTTGAACTCTATGCTCAACATAAGGCAAGATAGCCAGCGCACATCAATACTTCAGATAAGCAGGTAATGGATATGAAAGAGTGCCTGCTCAATGATAGGAAATTCCTTAACATATGCCAACACATCTACGAGATATGCTCAGAAACTACGAAATAGATCTGACAGAGATAATTCTATGATATATAACTGGTTTTGAAAGAAGAAGATGTGGTTGTGGAATGAAAAGAGGAACACCTATGAGTGCCTGCTCAAGTTTTTTATGGGAAATGGAGGGAAAGAAAAGGAAATTTCAGCAAGTTTCCTCCTCTCTTTTTTGGGTTAAAAAATGGGGGATTATGGAGGAAGAGGAACTAGGAAGGAAAGCCTTTCTAACCGAAACTTTTTCATATTATACATTCCTTTCTTTCCTACCAAACTCAAGAGCATAGGTAGGAAACTATCCAAGTTTCCTTCTTAAACTCTAGATCACACTTTGATCAGTTTAATCCCTCCCTTCTTTTCCTTTCCCTACCTTTTCTTCCATTAAAAACACAAGAACAGACCCTTGGGCAAACAAATACTTAATGGAGAGGAAAAAGAAGTTAGTACTCCCTCCATTCCTAATTAGGTGACGTTTCAGCTCCAATTATAGTTACCCAGAAATGCATTAATTGTGTTTTAATTATCCACATTTGCCCTTTTATTTTAGGTTTATATCTTCTCTCTTTCTTAAATGCATAACAGCAGCCAAGTGAAAAACATTCATGAAGCAAAGGATATATGGGTCAAGTAATACAAAAATTATCAAAAGTGTCAACCTTTTTGAAATGGTTTTAGAGTCCTAAAACGTCTACTAATATGGCGTGGAGGGAGTAATAGATAAAGCCTCGGGAATAATCCTTCTAGGCCCAATTAGATTGGACTGATACTAGAATACTCGATCTGCATATAAGGTTAATCTAGTCTAGTTCAAATAGAATACGGATTTTAGTCAATTGATTCCACCTCTACTATGTGGGTCAAGATACTCTTATTCCAAACTTGGTTGAACGATAATATAAATGTAGTCAACACTCAACAGGAAGATTGACTTACACAGATCAAGTATTTGAACAGAATACATCTTTCCCTCTCTCTGAAAGTTCTCTTTCATGGCGTACCACCAAGAACTTTAAAAGGATTTAGAATGTGAAAAACAAGAAGAACTCTGCCAGGCCAATCCTTGGACCTTTTGAACGAAGTGATATCATGTGCAGAAGCTTGTTGATGATTCCAAATAGCAAATTCAACAAAGGGGATCCCTTAAGAGCTTCATGTCTTGAAAAGGTAAACACATGACCAGCCTTAGGTGTTGTGTTACTAGAATTACCAAATAACGCATGAATGTTACGGGGTTACCTTCTGAAGACAAGAATAGCCCTGAAGGATACTCTTGTTTGTACTGATCAAATTATAAACAAGCTTCCTTACATGCCAGAATCTCGTCCAGATGTTGAACAAGTGGGTGTGTATTATCCTCCTTGTTTCTCACATTCAAAATCCCTAGAAATGAAGATGCTCTAAGAGAACAACATTTTTTGGGGGATGAAGTATACATACTCAGCGTAAGTCAATTTTAAAACTTACCATTCAACTATAACATGATAAGAGCCCACCTCAATCCAATCAAATAGAGTATCTTATTTAAGCTTACCTAAACTTAAGCTAAGGCTCCTCCATTCTCAGTGCAGCTGGATAAGTGGATACAAACAACTGCTGAAGCAAAACAACTACTCAAGGAAGCTGAAAAGGTCGAAAGTGAAACCTCGACATAGATAGTAGAGGAACGGAATGAACTGAAAAGTTGACATAAAATGGCTTTACTGTAAATAAAAGAAGCTAGCTTAGCCATAATACAAGAGAGCTTAGATGAGAGTTAGCATACAGATATAGGTCTTCCTAGAATCCGAGGTGGATGAATTGGCTGTTAGAACAAACACCCGAAGAGTAGGCCTAGGCCAAAGTACATACTACTCTCGGTCCAAGATAAAAAGAAAATTTCGAAGGAGAGAGAAACTTTTCCCATTTTTGATGCTACTCATAATAAATTATGCAATATGCCAAAGATAAATGCAAGGTTCAAAACTTGGAAGGTATAGCCGTATAGGTAGGAAAGACGAACTTGTTTGCAATTGTAACTCTTAAGCCAACAAAAAAACCAAAGGCAACATAAGAAAAGATAAGAACAAAATGACTAAAGAAGGGAAACAAACCACTAAGTTCAGGAATCTTAGAACCAGAAAGTGCATCTAAATAAGATATAGCGCCTCTTTTAACCGCTACTGTGCGGAAAATATACACCAAGAGACAATGGCTTCTCTCAAATACAATCTCAGTCTGCTTTAAGTAAATCCTATGAGACTGCATCTTAGCATCCTAGGAGGGAGTCCGGTCACTTGCGAGCTCTTTCATGAAGAATTCATTTCTTACTAATAGCTGTCAAGGAACCAGAATAGAAGGAACACACAACTAAATAGATTTTTGACCACTGAAATACCAATAGAAGTTAAATTGCCTAGCTGAATTTCTAACTCTTCATAAACAACTACGTGGATGTATTATTCCGTTACAAGTATTTATAACAGACACATATACTAGCCATAAGTAACACAATATGTAGTCAGTTGCTGATCCAATGATTCTTTTAGATTATAATACACACACACACACACACACGCTAACAACTCCTACAATAATGGCAGTAATAGTACATTACTTTTTTCAAATTCTTGAGTATAAGTAACAACAATCAAGTTCAGCATGAAGGATACGAACTGCAAAAGTCTTTTTATCTCCAACCCACCCAAGGCCAAAACCATGAACCTCCAGTGCAGAGCTTGAGAACATGAATAAATCTGGTTGCATCAAGTCAAAGAAAAGCGAGAACTGTATATGGCTGAATCAAATTAAATTATAATTCAAACTAAGACGTTGATTACAGTAATTTAGCTGCAAAATGAGTGGCAAAGATGGAAAGTTATGATCATGTAAAATTGGTGAACAAACATCTCCATGGGGGCAACTGGTGAAAGAGAATACATATGCTAAAAAGCACTCGGCTTAAATGAATAAAACCAAGATACATTGACAGTGACCTCAATTTCTGAACCAGTGAGGAAACAGAAACTTAAGCCATCAATTGAAACTATTGACTTGCCAAGTGAGATAATAACATACACTGAACATTAGCGCCTAAGCATTTGAACATCTATATGACACATGCTAGAAAATGGAAAATAGTGTCAAATCAAACTCTCCATACTTTTCATTGAGCCGAGAAGCATATGGAAATAGAAATATCAATAAGATAAATTTGATAAATAAAAGAGAAAACAATCGGGAATACTAACCAAATCAAACGAGTAGATATTTATTTACGAAGCTAAACCATGACAAGAAAAGGACTCGGACAGAAGCCATATCCACAGACTCCAGTATACATTCTAAGCATATCCAATAACCACAATAAATGGGAGATCTCAGAGAATACCAAACCACGAATATGAACTCTTTCATCATAAAACAACGATGAAAGAAGTCTCAGATTGCTTTTATATTGTGCCATGGTAACTCCACCGCATAAAATGAACCATGCCTACCAACTTGAAACTCACATGCTCAAGCAGATGATAAGTTTCTGGGCCTATAACAGAAAGCTTAACTCCCAATTTGTTTATGTTATTATTATAATCTTTTCCAACTGTTTCACTCAAAAAGTCTGTATTTGAAAAGTAAAAAAAGTTCAAGGATTAAATTGAATTTCCATACATTCCTTAGTTTTAAGTGTTGAAGAGATTTATTCATAGTAACTGTAATGTGAGAATGATGAACTATGAAATTTATTAATTCTACCAGCATAGCTTAAGAAGATTTGTTGAGTGGAACTTCCTAGTACACAATAGGTGCAGATGGAGAGCATAAACACGGAAGTTTGTAACTAGACCAATAAAAAGTACAAGAGGTGAGAAAGTTCCATCACCAAAGTTAATTATTTGGTTAAGTAAATCCCAATAATCTACAGGCGGTTTTCGAGATGGTTCTTCAAAGCTTAGAGAAGAACAATGTTTAAAAAGCACAAAATGATAAAATTAAATGCAACACAACCTAACATAGATGCAAAATTGTATTCATATGTGGTGCAGCTCAGCAAGCATTAATAAATAAACTTGTAATTCATAAAATATTATCTTGCATTCAGTATGCTCAGCACCAATAAGTAACACACATAGTGTTCCACATCATCAGTTCCAAAGTTGTAATGTGTGACTATTTTCATACAGATATGTAGTCATACAACTCCGATTAAAGACAGATTTTGATGTGTCACCTCATATTTAAGATCAAGGGATCCTCTTTCTGGAAAATGGTAACTGTTACCAAAATTTCACTTTTCTTTATCTAGAAGCCTTAGTGTAATATATTTTTCGTGCATTAAGTTACAAATTTAGTAATTCAAGAAAGTGAAAATCAGGATACAAGAATCACAGCAGGACTGCAATTACAGACCTCAAGCCCCTCATCCTGCTCCCAAGCAAGACCAGGTCCAGTGTACATGTTCTTGATAAGCAATGTGCAGGATTTATCAGGGTAAAAATGAACTCTGCTGCAATGCAAACCGAACCTACATGCACCGGTTTTAATGTGAAAGGGACAATGAGCCTTATCCTGCCAGATAAAAAACCATAAGTCAGAAATGTTTCCCTCTTTAAGAATATTATAAATGATGTCTTGCTTGCAACTGCTCGTGGTGCATCTGTTATAATTCTTGATTTGTAAATGCTTTTTTTTCGACAAAAGAATGCATCAAGGATTCTTAACAAGTGAAAAGGGGTGCTATTGTGAAAAACCAAACTGGATATAGAGTAGCACAAAAAGGAAGAAATACGCACTTGCTCAGTCCCGAAATTCGGCACTTGTTGTGCAACACTTTCCAGCAACTGCTGAGCTGAGGGCTTAGATGTATCCTTGTATGTAGAATATACTTCGGATTGTGGAGGAAGAGGGTTTGAGGTGGGCCTATTGGAATCCTGCAAGAAATTCAAAAAAAAACACTTTCACCAGATATAGTCGAGGAAACTGACCGTTCTGAAGCAAAATAACAATACCTCTATATCAACAGACTGCTTGGCATCTTTTTTCTTCACCTTGACTCTATTCTTCTTGACAATTATCTCATTTCCCTTCCAAATGATTTCTGGAGGCCCCTCGTCTACATATTCCCATTCATCATCTTCATTCAACTCAATCTCTAAGCCGGCCTGTCAAGTCATATTGCGTGTGTATCAATTCTACAGTATAGTAAAAACAAAGTAATGTTGTGAACCCTATCCGTGACTTAGTTTGTATGACAATGTATTCCAAAGGACTAGGTCACGATTAATCTTTCAGACATGCCAAAATCCTAGAAACAATATGAACTCATATACGTAGCTATCACGTGATAGATTAAGTCGCTGGAAATGGACCAGCAATAAATATTAACCACACATCCTGCACATGGCACTATGGCAGGCTCTGGAATGACTAAGATCCCCATTTCTGGAGAGTCCAACAGAATAGATCGTGTTGATCCCTAAATGTATTTATGCTCCATATTTACCCAACAAGAAGCCGAATATGTAGTAGGTTGAAAATTCACAGACATTACCGAAATGCCTGCCTAAATTTAGTGAGGTCTTTTAATTTCTGATGTACAAGGGTTTCCAAGTAAAGGACACAAACTAAAGATAATGCTGCGACTAAACATACGCAAGCATATAAATTCTTGGGCTTACAGGAAATGTACAGCAAGATAACCAATGAACTATGTTCCAATCACCCTTTGATTATATGTCCAAGTTTTAGATCTATAACTATCATGCAGTTAAACGTATTAGAAAATAAAACTAAAGGCATTATAATTATAATTCACACACAAAAAGTACAATGAGCAACAACCTTTATATTCTGAAATAGTAATAACTTTAGCAAAGTTTCATTCGACAATGATCAATCTGATTTCAAAAGGTCCAACAATGATTTACTATCAGCCAAAAGGAGCATTACTACAACTTCACCATCTCCATTCAAACCAGTACTCTCTCAGTAGTCACATTTATAATGGCTATGTTTACTTCTCTGGATGTCTCAAGGTTTTTACCATTTCAAAATTCAATGAGCATCAATTGAATCTGTTTCCATATACCCCTAATTAGGTCAACTCTTTCCAAGATAATGAGATGATTTTACAGCTAATTTTTTTATTTAGAAAAACTTAGAATATGAAAAGTAAATATTAGGCAAAATATTTTGATGCATTCGAAGCTACATCATAAATCTACAAGTTTTTGTCTGGCCACCAATACAATTAAGAGCGAGGGAGTGATAGATAACATGTATACTACTCGGTGGTACTTTGCCTTCAGTTTTCAATTGTTTCTGTCTATCTCTAAAACTTATGAAATGTATTGTGCATGATAAATATCAAATTAGAAAATGGATGAATTGATTTTGAATATAAAATTCAAGGGGTGGAGGGACAGCGACAATTACAGTTAATCCGTAGTACCTACAAGTAAACAAATTCATATCAAACCTTCATTCCGAACAATTTAGACCTTAAAAGTTCGAACGACGACTCTGCTTATGTAATGGAAGTACATACACTAAATGTAATTGCTGACCTGATTCTGCCTGATTTCGTCTTCTAAGGCCTTCCGGCTTTCCGCAGCTTCTTCTTCTTCAGCCTTCTTTCGAGCCAGTTGTTCGAGAAACAGCTTCTCTCTCTCCTCAAACTCCTTTCTTTCTCTCTCCAACCTCTCACGTTCCCTCTCCTCCTCCAACCGAATCCTCGCCTGCTCCTCGGGATCGTCGAGTCGCGCCTCCTCTTGGGCGCGTGCCTCCTCCGCCAGCTCCTTCCTTATCTGCCTCCTCTTCTCCTTCTTCGCTGCCTTCCTTTTGTCCTTTCGTCTCGCTGGTGCAGACGGCGGTTCCGGCTCCGGATGGCGCGAGCACGCCGAGGTTTCGTCTACTTTAGGGGTAATTGATTCGGCCATGTTCGTTAGGGTTTAGGCTATGGGAAGGCTTGAATTTCGAAATCAACTGCCTGCTGGTTTAGTTTTGAAGAACCGAAAATTTGTTCCCATTACACTCTCTAGAAACTGATATTTTGGAGCCTATGGTTCGCTCCTACCCTGGTTTCCCTCCATCTCATGCTATTAAGGTCAGATTTTGATACCACTTTTTTTAATTTATAATAATCTGTAGTTTTTATTTTTCCCCTCTCATACTAGTTTACCAATTACCACTAGTTTTTTTTTTTTTTTATCTTTATAAAAAGTTCAAAATAAAAATGAAAATGAGAAACCAATCAATCAATCAAGGCCTTTATGTTGTCCGAGAAACTCTGATCATATCAGAAACTAGTATATTACCCGTGCCTGGCACGGCAAATTCTATTAAACGCTTATGCGCTTGGTGCAAGAAGCACCCCTCCGCAATGTTCATCATATAAACCTGCTATGTTCATTGATTATAAAA
>JAOWAN010000047.1:6236123-6252309 GCA_028566635.1 Lobelia cardinalis | reverse complement strand
ATAAATGGGGAGGTGCACGTTGTTCAAAGTAAGGCAAGTAGAAAAAGCCACTAACTCACTCTTTCTCTATCTATTTTTTTTTTTATTTATTTGAAGCCAACTGAAACATCTAAATTTTAAGGGCAAACCATACTTTTTTTAGAATGCAGTGTCGTGCCCACGGGCACGAGCTTACACTAGTATACATATATATTAGATATCGGTTTGGTTCGGTTTGAATTGAGGTGTTGAAATCGCAAATCGAACCGAACCGTATGATTTGATATTTTTTCGAACTGTAATCGAACCGTTGTCGGTCAAAACCAAATCAAACACGTCGATTTGGTTCGATTCAATTCGATGGTCGATTTTGGCGGTTTGAACTTACACCCCTACAAGGCTTCAACACAAAAGGAAAGGACAAAATTTGACGACCCTTAACGAACGGATGTGATTGCGTGAGATTCATTGGGGTGAAATTTTTGTAAAATCAAGGGCAGATTCTTAAATTTCTTAAAGTACAGGGACCATTTTTAATACACTTCTTTTGAAATGGTTTATTTTTTGCGTTAAGCTTATGGTATTATGAGCTAAACCAGCGATCGAGAGATCGAGAGAGAGAGAATGGCGGTGGTGAACGCGATGATGAGCGGAGTAGGAGGAACTGGGCAGAAAAGGACGGTGCTGATCACCGGAGTTAGCCGCGGCCTCGGAAAAGCATTAGCCCTAGAGCTTGCCAAGAGAGGCCACGCCGTCATTGGCTGTGCTCGCTCTCAGGACAGTCTCAATTCCTTACAAGCCGAACTCTCCTCCCTCTCTTCTGTTTCTCTTCCCCCTCCTCTGACTCCTTCTCCGTCCCAACCGCCTGATTCCGCCTCCGACAAGCACCTTTTCATGAACGTCGACGTGGTTTGTTCACATTTCCTTTCGTTACTGTTACTGTTTCTGCTCATATTTTCCTTACAATCTATGAATTGTGCTAGTATATTTTATGTATCTCTTTTATGGATTTGTGTTTGTTCATCCTCTATGAATGTTAACTTGTTATTAACCTAGTATTTGCATGAATTATAGTAGTCTATCTGTTTTCATGTAGACTCTAGATTTTGACATTTTTGTGAGCGCGATTTAATTTTGACTGAGCCGAAGATGTATAGAAATAATTGTAGTTGCAAATTTTCGACAATGCAGTTTATGATATTTTAAATGTCATTTTTAATGATTTTATTTCCGTAAATGGTGTATCGAAATGTATGTTGAATAATGTTTGATAAATGCATAGGTTTACTTTTGGACATTAGAAAATGGACTACCTGAGCGTAATGGAGGGATTATATACATCACTTTACTTATTTCGTCTACTTTGATGAACATTAGTTGGATACCATCCCTCTCACACGCACACACATAGATAACTTGCCTTTGTCATGAAAAGTTATATGAATTGCATCTCCTTGTGTTAGGTTTTGGACCAGTCTATATTATAGACAGAGGAACCACTTTGCTGTTTCCTTATATCTATTTATTTGTTTATTTAAGTTTTTTAAATGGAGCTTCAGATAATGTAAGTGGGTTTTGGAAGCGTAACTAGGGTTGGCTCAATGATCTGAGTTGGATCGAGCTGGGCACAGTAGAATCTCAGAATAAGGTAGCTGAGCTGGTTGGAGCGTGAATTCTTAGAATTTGGAATAGTGGAGGTGATGTGATGCTAGTCTATAACTGTGTAACTTTTGGCTCAATGAATAAACGAAGCATCGTCTCAATAGAGGTTTCTCTTACATATTTTGGCTTGAGTTGAGCTCATTGGTAACTTTGATTTCTGAACTCAACTAGGTTATGGTTCTCAGGTCAGACTTGAACCTAAGTAAACTCGGTTAATTAGAGATTACAGCACTAATTGCTTGGACCCACTTGATTAAATTAAAAGAGTTTTAAAACGAGTGTTCTTGCAAACAAGAAGTAAGATACAGAGAATCATTCTTGGAACAATATTTGGAAGTCTTGAAGCTGTATTATGAGGTTGTTAGATTACCCGTGGGACGTAAAGAACTTTATCACAGGCTTCTATTTCCAAGGATGATGAAGGTGTCATGAATCTTTTATCAACAGAGTCCAGTATCTGTTCTCACTCACAAGGAAGAGTTCTGAAATCTTCATTTAGTACAAAGGAATGCATGTTGCTGATAAATCTACTATCATCATTTATGGAGGTTTACATTTTTTAAATCTACTATCATCATTTATGGAGGTTTACATTTTTTAAATCTACATTCTAGCCATATATCAATTTTGGAACACATCAACTACCATCTGGTAAAATATTTGATTAATTATTCCAAAATAGACTTACCGTCTAGTAAATTTTTTGATTAATTATTCTAAAATAGACTTGACAACATACACTTAAAAATACTTTTTGAAAAGTCTCAATGGATTGGCCTGATGATTGTTTTAGAGCCTTAATTGCAACGAAAAGTCAAGGCATATGGTGGTTTGCAATTCAGATTCAATTTTTGAAATATGTCTGATAACATGTCCTGAGCGCATAGATCAACCTGAATCTGTCAAC
The DNA here is from genome assembly GCA_028566635.1 of Lobelia cardinalis. Classification (NCBI taxonomy): domain Eukaryota; kingdom Viridiplantae; phylum Streptophyta; class Magnoliopsida; order Asterales; family Campanulaceae; genus Lobelia; species Lobelia cardinalis. The sequence goes on along the minus strand of JAOWAN010000047.1, from coordinate 6,249,761 downwards.
ATCTAAGTACAATAAGAGATGGGAGTAAATAAAGCTAGGTCCAAAAGGCTGGCTCATGGGCTCGTGCTATGGCAATGATCTCTTTACTGTCTCAGGTCATTGCTCATAGAGCGGCATGCCCATGACTAGCTAAGATAGTTTCTTTATGACATTTCAGTTTGCTGTATCACATTTGAGGTGTGGAAGAAAGTCACATTTCCATTCCAGTTTGAACTCTGTTATGTTGCAACGTGATAACATAGTTCAAGTGCAAACTTCCGGAAGGGATAATCACGTACCCACAGACTTGGGATGTAGTAGAACATTTTTTAGCCTAAGATTCTTATTTTGAATCAGATATTGATAGCGGTTTGTTTTACTATTTGTGAAGAGGTCAAATAGCAGCGTTGAAGAGTTGGCGCATGCAGTTATGGAAAAGAAAGGTGTTCCAGATATTATAGGTACAGGACATGTATTACTACTTCAGTGTTGATTGTTTACAAAACATTGTCATAATGTACGCGGATGAATTTTAATGAATTATGGAGCACACTTCGAGTCAATTAGTTCAAGTCTATTCTATGTGGCTAGATTTCTTATAATTGTCATTTTAAATTTTTTTCAAGGTTGTTACCCCCCCGACGAAGTTATGCTTTAGTTATATTTTAGGTTTGCAAGTAAAATTTATTTCTGAAAGTTTTCCTTGTTGCATGCTTCTCTCTCCTCTCGTGTTGTAGTCGCATTCGGGGATTATTCACTTGTTTTCTTCAAGAGAATGTACTTAAAGAAGGGTATCTGCAGTAAACAATGCAGGCACTATCAACAGAAACAACAAACTATGGGAGGTTTCAGCAGAAGAGTTTGATGCTGTCATAGATACAAATTTAAAGGGAATCGCAAATATATTGCGCCACTTCATTCCTCTAATGGTTGAGCGCAAGCAAGGGGTTGTTGTCAACATGTCGTCTGGGTGGGGAAGATCCGTTGCAGCACAGGTAAAATTAAAAAAGAACTTGAATTTCATATTCATCATTCTTTTTTGTGGCAATTAATTTATTTGTTAGGTTTTGTTTTCTGCAAGATTCTTGCCAGTTTCTGTGGAGTTGTTGTAGTTTAATAATGTTCCTACATGGTCTTGGTAAACCACAATGTTGAAACCAATTTTCCGTATTGTTGAAGCATACACTGGCTGGAGTACCATAAGATGATAAATATGATGATTCAGATGTGAATCTTTAGCATGTGGATCATCTTATGGATACTTCTAAGGACCACAAGGGCAGTTTTTAGCAATACCCATTGATATTAATCTTAGTACAAATCGGAGGTTGTTCTGCTTTCTTCATGATCCTCTTATCGGCTAAAAGCTCGTAATTTGGAATGTAACATGTTCATCATGGGAGTAAAACTGGAATATTAGCAGGTTGTTAACTTTGAATGAGCAGTCTAGCTTGCAACCAACCTGGGTGATTGGTACTAAGATTTCTGCTGCTGGGTCATGATATCTATTTTATATATTGGATTTTGGCACTTCTATCCAAATTAAAAATGCTACTCGGGTTTTGACATTGTTCGTTGGTTACTGAACAAATGTTTGATGTCAACAGGTAGCTCCTTATTGTGCTTCAAAGTGGGCAGTAGAGGGACTGACCAGGTCAGTTGCCAAGGAGTTGCCCACTGGATTGGCAATTGTTGCACTGAATCCAGGGGTAATCAATACTGACATGCTTGCTTCATGCTTTGGCAATGACGCTACTGGGTACCAGACACCTGAGTCATGGTATTTATCTTTTCCCCTCATATATTGTTTAGTTATAATTTTCTTCTTTTGAAACTATTGTTGGTGCATTGAAGGAACGTTGACATATGGGTACCCTTAAACACTTGTCCCGAAATATTCTTCTGTTCAGGCAATCAACTTATGTTAATCATATGATTTGGGCAAAGTATTCGTATATTTATATATGTGGTTTCGCTCAAAGCATGTGATTTGTCGCGAAGCCCATTCACTTGCTTTGATTCCTGTCATTCATATCATATGTATTCTATCGCCCTATTTTATATTCTATTACATGCTTTGAGCCTTATTCAATACTATAAGCAATTGCTTGCAATTGAAGATGAAGAAAAAGAACTTAAATGGGTGATGAGTTCAATAAAAGCATCTATGCCGTATAGGCACAGAAGCTACAGTTCCAGTAACATAAATTGGAGACGTATCAAACATCAGGTGTAATGGGTTTTTGGCAAACTGGGTGATAAGAAGCTTCTTTTTTGTCACAGAAACTTACTGACTTGTCTTGTGATCCCTAATTTTACAGGGCTCCAAAAGCGGCTGCAATGATACTTAATCTCACAATGGCAGACAATGGTGCATCTCTTTCCGTGTAAGGAAAGACTTGAGCAGCACACACTCGTATCCTTTTTGGGTAGACCCAATTATGGTAAGAATTAATGGACAGGAGGATTGAGAGCCATTTGTTATAGCCTAGGCATTTGAAAGAAAACAAGCTAATTTACTGTTTGTAATAACCAAAAAAGTATGTAAATTCCGTTAGAAATAAATGGAAGGTGGTATTTGTACAATAGATCAATACAATTATCATTGCTTGAGGATATTTGATGCATTTTGAGACTTCCAAGATTGTCAACGCCATTTCTATATTAATAAGTTCTGTGCTTCTTTGCAAATTGCAGCTCAAAAGGAGTGTGCTACATTGGAAATAATTCTAGGTGTACAGCTAGTTTCAATAGTAAATGTCCACTGCAAGTGATGCAACTTTTTGAAATTTGCGGTCAGCTTAACAAATTCCAACTCGTTATCGGCATACAGTCACCCAAATTATGCAAGGTAGAAGAGAAACCAAAACTAAAATATACAGATAAAGACAAGTTTGCAAAACAGGAGAAACCAAAACTAAAACATACAGATAATGGCAAGTTGAAAGCAATCTAATATGATTCTTGTAAAGCACGAGAATAGGAAAGCACCAGTTTCATTTATTGCTACAAGTTTCATGAATCTCACATTGTTGATTGTCATTTGAAGAGAAAAGGGGCATACTTGGTGAACTCTATAACCCCAATTAAGATACTCTTTACATCACACATACTTTACTTGTTGGTCTTGCCTCTCGCTTCAACTGCTTCCTTGAGTTTCCTACCCAACGCAAAGGCCAATGGAGGAGGGACAGCATTGCCAATTTGCCTATGTTTATGCTGGATGTTACCCGCAAACTTGTACCGGTCCGGAAATCCCTGCTTGCCCAACCAAATGAGATTAGGCAATCAAATTGAATAGTTCCAATTATTTTATTATCGTCAACTTTTTAAACAAAATGGATGAGGAAATTCAGCAAGTAGATTTACCTGGGACCGAGCACTTTCACGGACTGTTATAATCCTATCCTGGTCAGGGTGGAAGCACATGCCAACCTTACCCATAGGTTGAGGGTCAGTAACAGAGGTTGGGAAGTTCCCTTCCCAGTCCAACCTTCCAAATAGACCCTTCCATTGGTTATGCCTTTTGGCAGTGTTAGGTAAGCACCAGGGTATCAGATCAACCATCTGCCCAGTTGACAACCGAACCTGTGGCGAGCCAAAACCAATTTCAGACATACAGTTCTCCAAATAAAAATGAATTGATTTAATACTTCTGATACAATGAGGGGCATTAATTTGCAAAACTGTGCATAATGCTTGGATCACTTTGGTATCAATAGTTAGGCAAAGTACCTTCTCCTCAGGAAGGTCACGCCAGTCAGCACCAGGGCGTTTGGGGATTCTTTTGCACCTGATCAGATTCAGCTCATTCATTTCTTTGGATATATGATCTGTTAGGACCATCATATCTGCTCGAATTTTCCTCTGATACCAAGACACAGGTTCATTTTTGTACTACACACAAAATATAAGAGAGGTCAGTAAAAGGAGTTCGGATTTCCTATGTCACTTTGTGTGACATTCTCTATGCCACCACTCACATAGTGGTGGGTCCCATTGTTAGTGGGTCCCACCAATATGTGAGTGGTGCCACACAAAATGACACACAAAGTATAGAGAATCTGATCTCCAGTAAAAGGTAGAACTAAGAAGAATCAAGAGTTAATTGGGGGGGGGGGGGGACTATTTTGGAAAGGGGTAAAATAGATTTTACCTCTATAGTTGTTCCTGAAGCTCCATTTCCAACCTCAGGGAGATCTCCAATTGTATCTCTAACAGTTATTGCACGGAATGGAGCACCAGTTGCAGTACTTCTCACAGCAGCATATTGCATGTTTCCATTCAATGAAACCTTTAGCTCTGGACCCGCGAAGACATGCATTGGCTCGGGCCATTCAGGTAGGGTTTCTTCAGGAGAGGCTGCCCATATGAATGCACGTTTACGAGACTGCGAAACACCAAATGCTCCAGCTTCCAGTATTCCAAATCTCACCTACATTACCAAGTGGTAAAACATTTATTGATCTTAATGGGTTGGTGAACTACCCCATTCCTTTGTGGGGAAGCCTTAAATTGAAAGGAATTGAGAAGCATTTACCTGATAACCCATTTCAAGCAGTGACGCAAGAGTTAAACGAAATGTCTGCCCTTTGTTAAATGATACCAAGTTCCTCACATTTTCTAGGAGGAAAAACTTGGGTCGGAAGTAGTCAGCAAAAGATAAGAATGCTAAGATCATTTCACACTGAACCTTGCTCCAGGTGCTTGTATTAAATCTATTCATACCAGAAAATCCCTACAAAGAAAGAAATCTTCAGAGGAAAGATTGTAGGAGTGAAGTGCACAACTTTGTACTGGTACACTTGCAGAAGCCTGTGAAAGTTAAAGAAAGGTGGCTACAGTACCTGGCATGGGGGCCCTCCATTGATGAAATCCACCTGTCCAGGCCTTGGCAGATTGTTGATCTCCTTCTCCTCAAGCTTTGCAGCCAACTCAGCAGCCTCAGAAGTTGAAATACAGTCATCAGCATCCCCACAAACCGTCATGATACCCCTACATTTCAACCGGTTGATAAAATCAAAAGCAAGACACAAGCAAAGATGCCAGCTTAAGTATCCAAGTCGTAATTAAATTACAATGTAAACACAAACTTGTCTTTTGGGGAGAATCTATAAGACAAAAAATTCAACTCCAAAGTATCCAAGCTTTAATTAAAGGATAACTCATACACAAACTCGTGAAAGAACAAGCATCTACCTTAGTATCACATTGCAATTATGAATGAATGTCAATGCCTCTGGATGATTAAGCTTAAATGCTTCACCTGCAGGTTCTTCATATTCAATTGCCCACTTGGTAACTGTAGCACCTGCAAGACAACATGTGTGACTACATCAGTTTGGCTTTCCAGGAGGAAGTGCAAGTTTGGGAAGGCAAAAGTTACAGTTACCTGCTTGCTGCAAGCCTTCGGATAAGCCACCACAGCCAGCAAAAATATCAAGAGTGGAAAGGGTGTTCTTTGGAGTAGCATCCACTTGTCCATCGACACATTCCGCGTCAATTTCTCCTTCTTTAGACTTACCTTTCCTCTTTCTCTTTGCAGCATCACTACTACCCAAGCTTTCTTTTGAGCGACTTAGTTTTATGTGAAGCGGTAACTGCCATATTGTTTATGGACAATAAAGTATGAAAAACATTTTATAAGCAGCTGTTAAGTGGCACGGATGAAAAGTGTAAACCTTCAATTGAGACGGGGGGAGTAATAATCTAACAAAACAAATAGCAAAGGAACAATTGAGAGCTAAAAAGCTACCAAGAAATGAGAGAAGGCCAAATGGCATACCTGCTTGAGAGCTCCACTATCTGGGTCATACTGACGTTCACAGAAGAAGTTGTGCTCAAATACATAGGTGCTCGTTGGAGAAGAAAAATCTTGCTTTCTTCTTACTTCACACTTCCCTTCTAAAGCATTTACAGGCAATGTAACAACTTTTTCACTGTAATAAACCTGGAAATTAAGTTGAAATGCACTTAGGGAAAATCTACATATGAGGAATTCAAAGTACATAATATAAAACATAATAAAACTAGGAACATCTTAAACTGGACATGAGATTATGTTTTTAGTGATCGCAGCATCAAATCTGAATTTTCCACAGAAGCCGGCTCAGAATATTTGGTCTTAGGTAAGATAAAGGTAAGGGTCATTTCAAACTTACCTCTTGAATATCAGAGCGGTATGCTTTTTCTGCGGATATATCATCAGGCCTGAAAAATCTCCGAACTTTGAGCTTCACAGATTCAGGATCAGTTTGTTTGGAAGACTTGGGCTCTTCAATCTCCAGCAAATGACAAATGACATACGCTCTAAGCCCCACGTTCCTCCCAGCCTTATGAGTTCCATTGTCTCTCTCGTCTGCCTCAAAATATTGAGGGCAAATGTAGAGGAAGTCATGTAAGTGGTACTCAACTCCTTGATATTTAAAGCTTGTCATGGATGAATTCAGCTCAAAGACCTTGTTTTCTGTTTCATTAACCTTACAGGAATTGCAAAGTCCAGTACCGAGGCCCATCAAATCAGTTTGTAGACAAAAGAAAGCACCTTTCTGAGGCCAGTACAAGCTCCTACAAAAGTATTCAATTGGCAAGCCTCTCTCTTTCCTATCTGCTGCTTTTGCTCTGTCATTCTTATCAGAATTGGCGTTTGCCTTCCTATGCTGGTGGCCCCAGGGCATTATTCTGATTTCCACAGTGACCTTCTCAATGACATTGTTAAGTTCAAAATCCATGCAATCATTCGTCAAAAATACCTCCCTCTCATTTGCAGTATTTCCAAGGACAGTCTGACAACCTCTTAGCATCATTCTTCCATGAACACACTTCTTTCTGTCAGAGTCTTCAAACATGTATTCTATAAAATAAATAGGAGGATCTTCCTCCGCATCAGCCATTTCTACAAACACCGAACTACCTATGGCAACCACATCCCCACGAACAATGGCCTGTCTATAAAGAGCCTTGCCTTCACTTGTTTTTCCAACTGACTCTCCATCCCATTTGATATCCCTATTAGAGCATTGAGTTTTCCTTTGTTTGGAGGCAGAAAGGGGTCTCTCAACTACCTGAAGAGTTTGGGCTTTATCTTCTTCAGCATCTTCACAATCCTCCTGGTCATTTTCTTCTTGTTCTTCCTCCTCATCTTTCTTCACATCACACACAGCATTCTCCTGTATCTCTTCTGGAGAGTAATTTGAGTAAAACTCTCCCCAGATTCTGTTGATCAATCTTGTCGTTGTAGCTGGCATCACCTTTCTCTTTGAGACTATAGGTGCCATTGCTGCTCTTGGATTCATATTTTTTTCCTTTTCCAGGATTGCCTTTTTCTTCACCAACCACTTTGTATGATGCCTTTCCTCCATTTTATCTTGAAGACCAGTCACAAAAGCAGACTTCCTGATGGTATCATCAGGATACTCAGCAAATTGTTGCAAGATAATTTGTCCATGGACTACGGTGTATCTCTCCACAATAGCCGGGTTGGAAGAAATATAAGCAGGGTGATCCTTGCCAAATTCAGACAATCTCTTTATCACATCCAAGAAAGTCAACCTTGACACTCGTGTCTGCTCCTTCAACATTGTAATGATGCCTATAGCTAGCTTCGCTGTTTTAAGAACTGGCTGATACCAGGAAGCATACTGTTTTGACGGCTTTCCAAGCCTATACCTGAATGATAACAGAATGACTGCATAAGCACCACTGTATGGTAACCTCAAAAGCACAGCAAAAACTTAGAATATCTTAAATATTAGCAGGAGAGAATGATACTCTCTAAAGCTGACATATCAAGCAAGCAAAGAGCTAAACATGGGTAATAAAGATTTAGAACTCACCAGGCCATATCTGTTCGGATTGAAACGAAAACCATGGATGATCCAAACTCAATCATCCATTCCTTAATAGCACTCAGATAGATGGGAATCCCATCTACATTTTGTGCATCAGAACTTGAAGAATTGCTAGATTCATCATCAAGACAAAATCCACTTCCATCATCAGCTGTCATTGTTCCAGACCCGAAGACTGTTACATCAATGTCCGCACAGGGTCTCATTGGGAGAAGCTCCAAGGAAATCAATCTAGAGTCACAATTGTAGAGAGACCAGTTATGCAGCATGTGCCGAGGAAGGTGATCGGGATCATTTGTATCAATATCATCAAAGAGCATGTACTCATCTGCTTCTTCAACAGAAGTACTGTAATATGCAGGTAGTGGATAGTCATTTGCTATTTCATCTTCATTGATCTGGATGTATAATTTGTTAGATGAAGCAATAGGACGACGCCTCTTTTTCTGTCTCAGCGATTGCCAGTTTTCCTTTTCTTGCAACAGCCTAGCCATTTTCATATCTTCATCTTCCTCGAGTACAGAAGCGGTTTTACTTGCTTCCCTTACTTTCTCTCCATCCCCTATTCTCAAACTTGTACTCTGCGTCCATCCAGGTAAACTCATACTTTCTGGCAAACAATCTGCATTTTTCTTCTTTTCATCCCTCAGGGCAGCAAGCACAGGCAGTTCACTAAAGATCTGCTCATTATTGCTGCATGTCTCATCCAAGCCAACAAGTTGGTCATATATGAACTCTCCCCAGGAAATAATCAAGTCCCTGATAGATGCCCCATGAGGAAAGTTCTTGCTGCCACTCAGTGAGCGGACAACCCCCGCTAGTAATTCATCAAGGCTCATTTCTGGATTGCCTCCACTAGATTTAGAAAGCTTTTTGTAGATCTCAATACATGCATGAGCCTTTTCATAAAATAGTCCATATAACATTTTGTAACTTGCTGCAGGCTTCACACAATCATAATCAGCAATATCTGTAGAGACCCATATGATGGGTGAGCCATCTTCATACCCAGATATATCCCAAGATTCAATGCGACCAAATGATTCACAAAGAACCCCTGCGTCCTTCTCTTTCTCAGAAGTTTTCTCCAAAGGCAAGATGAGACCAGTGATAAACAAGTCCTCTACCTCTAGCATTTCAACAGGCTGCAATGTTCCATCTTCATTGTGAAAGATAAAGTCTGTCAATCTTCTATTGGGACGTGGAACATCTGGGCCTTCCGTTGAAGCTATAGCTGCTCTTTCTTCCTCCACTACTTTGGCACTTTTATTCTCAATTGTAGCATCTTTACCCGACAAGCGAAGTAATTTGTGCTTGAAATCAGTGCAGGCAGCAGCACGCTTTGGCATTTTTCTGGTAGCAGCCACATTTTCACTGCTCTCAGACTTCATCCGCTTTTGCTTTTGCTTGGTAGTAACTTCAATGTCAACATCTTCAGTTACACCAGAAACTGTAGTCTTTGGTTTGTTTCTTGTTCTCTTTTTCCCCATTTCTGGAAAAAAAAAATCCATGTCAGAAAGCCAGAAGGAAGCACAGTTAAGTAGAGCAGCAAAGAAATAAATACTTTTAAGAGAGAGAGAGTATATCTGTAGATGGAATAAATTTTAGCTACAAGGTCTATAAGGGAGAATCAAGTAACACGTTAAAGATTAGGCTTGGAGAGTAGCTATATTGGATGAAAAGGAGAATCAAGTAATATATAAAAGATTATGTTTTGAAAGCAACATATATTGGATGAGAAACTCAATATTAGAAGTAAATAAAGGAAATTGGAGGCTTCAAGAGCTAATAAACGAAAAGAGACAGAAACCAGAAAAAATGAAATGAGGAACGTGACCAGACTATTCTAACTGATCATAAAGGATGACATATTAGGCTCCTTAAGACTGGGATTTGTTCATAATCTCAAAATGATGTTTTTATACAACTACACTCAACTTTCCCTCATCCCATCACTTGGGGTTGTCTAGATAAATCCTCCCTCACCATTTAGCTCCATCAAAAAAAGCCAGGACACATTACATTCGCCATATATGAAATGATGCCAACTTCGAAAAGGGATAAATTCCTATATTCTTAGGTTTTCTAATTTCAATGAGGCAAAGAACAGGATTTCAAGTAGCATGCTTTCCTGCTCCAGTTTGCTCCTGTACAGTACATGTTAAACTCTACTCTCGCTACTTCTTTTCCATTTATTGTTGATATGTTTGGATTTGGATCTCCTCAACACTAGCTATGAGCCTATGACATCAAATAACTACTTGAAAATAAGAAGCTACAATCATCAGCACATCAGATTCAATAGAACTTTCATTCCATATAAAATATATCAGACCTTAAGGGTATGTACATACCCAGATCTACAATTGTACTTTTCTTACACAATAGATGCACACTAAAATAGAGACTGCCTATTTTTAACTATTCAATGTGCAGGAACTGGAACAAGTTGATCCACAAATAGAGCCGGTAGGTTCTGTATTGCTTATTTTGTGCACCAAGCAAACAAGTTATCATGAAAAGACTATATCTAGAGGAAGAGAGGTAGTGCAGACTGCTGTATAGATAACAGAGTAAGAAGTTCTAGGGACATGTAATAGAATTGCAAAAGCAAGGGGATGAGGTACATCACCATCCTCAAGAGAAAGCCGACAAGAAAAAAAATGGGAAAAGGAGTTATAGGGAGTTGCACAGTAAAAAAATATATGGTAAAGGTGATTAAGCCATACAAAAATTGACACAACACTCTGCATTATAAATAGATTTCACGGAAGCACAAATTTATAAAGCATTACATACATTTAGATGTGCATGTATGTTTATAGTCGATACACACTCAAATCAAACAAGGAACAGCAGGGAAACGGCTTCCATGTCTACTTCTCTAGGGAGGCCTAGTTACAAGCCGCAATTTATATCGTAAATAGAAAAGAGAGTATCTTATTCTCAGTCATTAAACTGAGGGATTACAAGATATATATAGGTTAGCATCAATTCTAACGGATTAGGAGGAGCCATCACACGAACTAAATTTATCCTGTCAACATAGGAACTAAATGGAATTGTGTCGAAAACCTATTGACCTATTTTCTAGAAACCCAACTGCCCCTTCCTCGCCTATGCAGCCATCAAGACTGCATGAAACTCAAGTAGCTTTGCCGATGATGTCCCCTACTGCATCAGGATTCGGAACCTTAGGATTCCTTGCCGTTCAAATTCGTCTGAACCCTAAATTCAAGTTGCAACCCAAATCTGATCTTCTTGAACCCGACTTTCTTTAGCTCTAACCATATTATTTTCTTAACTAGAGACGCTTACCCAACTCAGAATTAAAACCCAAACTAAATCCTTCTTGATTGGGACCCGACACTAACATCAGCTTCGTACATGGCTGATGCCAAATTCAATTTCAGCTCATTGTGCACCAGTAATTTGGGCTCTGATACCTTCATAAATCAACACATCAATTGCTACTGGAAATAGGAAAGGGGGAGGGAGTATTGACTAACATGTTATAACAACAACAATATATACGCACACACTATGTGTGTGTGTATAGGCCAACATCAATTCTAAACCCAAAAGGGGTAAGGAGGACCCATCGAGCAAACTCTATCAACAAAAGAACTAGAGCAATCCTAAAAGGGTTAGGATCCAACTCTTACAACACAAATAAAGCCGTAATCTGACTTATCACAGAGCCCACAAATTGGATATTTATAGAAGCAAATAGCCAACTAGATTTCAATAGAACCTTTACCCAAGCCACACAATTCATAACTTTCCTATAAACCAACTAAGCAGCTGAACTTAAATATGTCATACGTCAATAGAAATGAAACATGCAAAACTGGATGGAGTACAAACGTGGAGGGAGAGAGAACACCAAGATTGCATCACTTCAACAAGACTTAGCCTTGCACATGCCAACTATGAGGATCTAAGAAGATCTAGAGCCAACCCTTAATGATGGGGCTAGAGTCTAACCGCCGAAAATGGTAGTTAGATGCAAGAAAGCTCTTGACTAACTAAGATACATAACACAGGGAGATATTAACGAAGAGGAATACTTCAATAGCTATTACATGATGGATATGGACACAGCAGTTTGCCTCTCGATCCAGGATTCTTGCAGTTAGTACACAAATTTATTGCACGTGTCCGTTTACTTGAAACTCCAATCTATTCAATAGATCATAGACTCTGGAACAGCAGATCCAGCATAATACTGAAATCAATGAAAGGACTACTTTTAAAAAAAAATGCTCTGAACATCTAATGGCACATTTGCGCGTTTCATGAGAGACTACTAGAAGGACAACAACCATAGATTCACCAATATGGAAACATAAGGGTCCAAGATAGAAAAGCTTGTACTGGCAGCAACAACAATGACTACTATGTACTGGCAGCAACATAAGGGTCCAAGATATGTAAAACGTAGATAGATATGGATAGATCGCAAAGCATCAATGACTACTTTGAAAATATATTTTCTTACATGTTCATCGACTTTATATGATAATCAAACTCACGTTGAAGTTTGGTAAATTAGTTTGCTTCCCATGTAGAAAGATCCTAACATCTTCCGAGAAACCCTAATTTCGTGTGTACACACGTGGACACTAGCATACTAGACACTCGTGAGCAGCTACTTTTAATTATTTTGGAGTGTTCTTCAAAAAAAATATTTTATTTTGAAGTGTCCCCCAAACCAAAGCAATTTATCCACAGAATAAAATTGATTTAGCAGACGGATCATGGAAAAAAAGATGGATGCATAATACTATAAGGAGCCTTGGCATTTCTGATAAATGATGCTCAATCTGGTATAACGAGATCATTAATATATGTTCCAAAATGTACAAGTACAGAAAAATAGGCAGCGTCCAGAGATTTGTAGCATATTAGGCAAAAGATGCATTGCAAAAATAAAATAAAAATGTAATCCAAATAGAGCATTAAGTGGTTTAAATAATTAAGAAAAAAAGGGAATACAAATAATGTATGTCAAGCGTATATAAATGGGGATTTATCGGTCTAAAGAACATGGATTTTGAAAGAAACATAGAGTCCAATCAGCAACTCTCAAAAAAACAATTATTGCTAGACAAGTGTATGAAATGCAAGTTTCATCACTACGCAATAAACCAGGATTTCAGAATAACGACAGATCAAGGATAAAATGAATAAACATGCATTTAGCATCCTATGTCTTGAGAAATGCCTAAGCCAAACTAGGAAGATATATGCATGCACATAAGTGGGCAAGGGTCGTAAGTGAACTCTGAAACACTGCAATTGGTAGGGAGAACAATTTTATATGCATTTTCCCAAGTGATAAGTCATGAATCTGATCAACCAAAGTAAATAACTAGAGGCTACCACATCTCTCCTCTCTAGGTTAGTTATATTGTTCAGCCATCAGTACGATCAGACCTTTCATCACTCCAACACGCACATTCCTCTCAACTTGAAACAATATACTAATTAACAATCAATTAAAAAAAACACTTCAAAAAAAACATAGAGCAACAACAGATATTTAACAAAGAAATCAACAAATCCAGTTTCTAACTACAAGAACCATTATTGAGATTCAAAATAAAAAATCAACCATACCCATGAACAACAAACCATTTACCTTTCCACTCCCCAACCCACTACTCTTATCACTCTATGTGAAAACCCTCTCTCTGACAACTCGTAACCCTTGTTTGCACAATGGGCAAAATCCAAACCCACCTCTCTCTCTCTCTCTCTCTCTCTCTCTCTCTCTCTCTCTCTCTCACTCTCTATATCTCTTTAT
>JAOWAN010000047.1:6220295-6236023 GCA_028566635.1 Lobelia cardinalis | reverse complement strand
ATAAGGGGGCCTGACTCCGAGAAATGGCTTGAGGCCATGAAATTCGAAATGGAATCCATGTACGAAAACCAAGTGTGGACTTTGGTTGATCTACCTGAAGGGGTAACTCCCATAGGGGTAACTCCCATAGGGGTGGATTTTCAAGAAGAAAACCAACATGGATGGTATTGTCGATACCTTAAAGCGGCGATGGGTCGCAAAAAGGTTACAAACAGATTCATGGTACAGACTATGATGAAACCTTTTCACCAGTTGTTATGCTTAAATCCATAAGGATATTGCTTGCTATAGCAGCCTTTTATGACTATGAGATTTGACAGCTGGATGTCAAAACGGCTTTCCTCAACGGAAACCTCCTCGAAGATGTGTGTATGACACAACCCGAGGGTTTTGTCAATCCAAATGAACCAAATAAAGTCTGCAAGCTGCAAAAGTCTATTTATGAACTTAAGCAAGCATCTAGGACTTGGAATCTTCGATTCGATGATGTAATCAAAGAGTTTGGTTTCATCAAGATTGAAGATGAACCTTGTATTTATAAGAAGGTTAGTGGGAGCACAAAAACTCAAAAACCAAATCTTAACGGTTTTCTATCTATCTTTCTCTTACTTTTTATTTCAATCATTACAAAAACATTACAAAAATTCAAGAACTCTCTTACTTTTTACTTCAATCATTACAAAAACTCAAAAACCAAATCAAAAACTACCCATTCAAACACACCCAAAGTTTTTTCGTGTTTATACCCAATTTAAAATTCCTTACCCACTTGGAGAAACCCTTTGTACACTTATTATCAAAATTTTGTGAAATTATATACTCTCACATCTCTTTAGCTCGCCTCCTTAAATGAACTACTATTGCATTTTCTACAATATTCGAACATTTTTTTCAATGTGTGTTCAACTAAGATCATCTCTACCCCTGTGAGAATGACCCTTGATATGCCTAAAAAAAAATCTGATTCATTGTGTTCACCAAATACAATGTAAATTTGAAAACATGTAACACCAAGTGAGTGTATCACATGATAAATATTCACCAATAAAATATATTGTTAATGTATCTCATAATTTATATAGTAAATCAATCACATTACTTCTCATTGATAAGATGAATCTTAACGGTGTTTTCAGATACGAACTAACATTAATATTCTATAAAAACACCCATTATGTATCCCGTCTACCAATACTCATTTTCTCCTCTTTTATTTAAAAGAACATTTATTTTTCATTTTTCACTTTCCTCCCGGGAAAAAATAGAGAGGAGGGTACTAGTAAGAGTCCACAAACATTTTAAAATGGCATTGACAGTATAAGGAACAAATTTTATGAATTAGGATTTAACAATTAATACATTTTTTATTTCTCTTTCTTTCATTTTTATCTTTATTAATAATTAACTTAAATTCAAATTGTAATTAATTTACTTTATGAATAAATTGTATAATTAGAAATACAATGAGAAAGTAAGAAATAAATATCTATTGAAAATTAAAATATACAAAAATTTTGAGATATATAATAATAAAAAGTTGACCATTATAAATAAAAACGAAGGAAGTATAATTTTAAACCTCCGTGCCACATGCTACGGGTCCACACGTGATCTATTATATCAACACATCACAAACATTAAGTAATAGATTAAAAGTTCGATTTGTAGTGATATTTGATTTGATTTTATAATAATTAAAATGAAAATGTAGAAAGAGATAGAGAAAAAATAGTAAAATTTATTAAAAATAAAAAATTATATAAGATCGAACTTGTAATCCAAACCTAAGCACCTCTGAAAATTATGTGCCATGAAAGGAGTTTTTTTTTTTTTTTTTAAATGAATGGCTCAAGATACCGTTAAAAGAAAAATAAATGAAAAACATTTACATATACGAACCGTTCTTGTGAAATATATTTATAAATTAATTAAAACCTTAAAAAACATTATCATATTAATCTGGTCAACTATATTTAAGAAAATTCGTGCCCAAACGGTTCGTTTATGGCAATTTGAATGTAAAAACCGAAGCATTTTTTTAAATATATATATAACTAACCCACAAATAATACGCAAGTGAGTCCACATCTTTAAGTGTCAAACGACGTATTATTTTTTATAACATATTTTAAAAAATTCATTTTAATCGTTTAAAATATGATCTTAAAATTATAAATTATAAATTTTAAAATATGTATCATTTTAAATAAATATGCTACAATAGACAACACACTAATTGACAAAGAATATTCCAATTACGCTCAAGTGGTCACCAAACAGTGCAATTTATAGTCCATCCCTTATACGATTAATTGAATTTATTTTTGATCAAATACTTATAAATATATATTTAATATTATAGAATTTTAAAAATATTATTTATATAGTAGTATTCATATAATTTAAGCTCTAAAATTTAAAATGAATAAATATATCAAATAGGTGGTTAAACATATATTTAATTAATCAAAAAAATTATAAAAAGAAAATATTTTTGATACGAAGTTAGCAATATATTTTTTAGGAAATGCTAATAATTTTTTTAAGTGTATTATGAAAATTTTTTTGATTGAAAATTTTTTAAAAACAAAAAAAATATATATATGTACATTTATTTTTCATCTTATCCTTCAAAATGGTCCAAGTTGAATGAATCTCTCTGGTTCGTGGATTCACCAGATTCATCTTATCCTTCAAAATGGGCCGTCCAGACTATTAGCCAAAGCCCATAATGGTAAGGACGGCCCATTTTCCAATGAGGCTCCTTTAAACCTCCCTCGTCCCTCTCAAACCCTAATACCATCAGTTAAGCTGCTGCTGCTGCTGCTGTAACCCTTGCTACCCTTCTTCACCTTCGCAGAGGTAAATACTTAACACTTTCCCTAATTCAATTACTTACGAACCTGAGGCTGGATCTGTAGATTGTCTCGCATACTAGGAATTCTGAAGCTAAATTACATTGCTGTTGTTTAAAATTTGGATTTTTACATTCGTTTGGTTCTTAGGTTGGCTTAGGATAGCAGATATCAGCAATGTCTCCTGCGAAAGGTACTCATCTGCACACAAATCCTTCGATATGGAATTTCCGCATTTTCATCTAGTTTAGAAAATGGCTTTTATGTGTACGCGTGCGTCTGTGTGCGCTCGAGCGTGTGTTTTGTGTATATGGAGTAAAACTCTTTCAGTTGTGTATGATTAGGATTGTTAATTCTTTGCGGTAGGAGTAATGGGCATTTTTCTTCTTTTGAAATACTTGGTTCTCTATTTGCGAATTTAGCAAGCAAGACACCCACGTAAGTTTCCTGTTAAAAGTACTGGGTGCTGAATCAAGAGTACTTTGGTTTTAATATCTGGGAATATCAAGACTGCAAAAAGTAACTTTTGAGAGTACCTAGGGGAGTGGATTAACATCCGATGCTACTGTTTCTCATGGGGTTGCTATAATAATTTAATGTTAATTATAATTGGCAAATGCTAAATGGATTGTCACTTACTACAATGGCGCTGCTGCATCATTTCCGCTAGTGGATCCAAGTTCGATAACCTGACTTAATCTTAGTGATGGTTATATTCTTTTGTCTGCACTCATTGCTAATCCTTACAAAAAAATTGATTCATTGTTAAGTAGTTGCCTGAATACAAGAAGTTATTCCTTTTACACCCTTTGAATATTTCGCGGCTCTCCCTCCGCGATAGCTAGAATGGATCATAACGTGTGCATTTCAATTTTTTGACTTAGAATTTTAGCATGTAATTGTTTCATAAGTTGATTTCCACTGTTGTAGTTAATTTTTTGAACCAATGTTGTGTTATGCAACTTGGGTGATGATCTTTTTGGTAACATTTTGCCTCATGTTTATATAACTTTGTAAGCATTGGATAAACTTTTATCTCCTGTTTGTTGGTTTCAAGCTGTTCATCGCTTAATACCTTTTTGTTTTTTGCTTATCTTTGCTTTTAAAACTAACTATGGTATATATTAGTTGCAGTTGCTACTATTTTAGCTGTCATCTAAAATCTAGCGTGATTATTTCACCCGAATGTATAGGATATATTTAGTGGCCTTGTTTGATAGAGGTCAATAATTTTAGTATTTAGGTTCTGCAGATGACGGGGAAGTCTTCTTACCTTTACCAGAAAATTTGGTGGGTCAATATCATAATCCCATAGGAATGAATGGATGCAAACATTTCCTAACCCATGTTGGTTTTTGAGATTGTATATCACATCTATAACGGTGGTTGAGTCTGTAAGGCGAGTTGCAATGGCATATTTGTGATCTGTCGAGTCTTTAATTGCTTGTAACTTTTTCTCTTGAGTTTGTAATGGTAAAAGTTTGCCTTGGTTGTGTCTATAGGTTGATTCTTGTCTGCCTATGCTTTCTCTTCCAATCTATAACATCTTCCGTTGCCATCGAAAGAATATGCATACATATAGTTCATCCATGACTGTCTTTTTAAAATAGTTTTATCTCTGTGCTGATTCTTATGTTCAACTTCTTTACAGTTGACACTACAAAGAAAGGAGATCCAAAGGCTCAGGCTTTGAAGGCCGCTAAGGCTGTCAAATCTGGAACCTTCAAAAAGAAGGCAAAGAAAATCCGTACGACGGTCACCTTCCACCGCCCGAAGACACTAAAGAAAGACAGGAATCCCAAGTATCCCCGTATTAGTGCTCCACCAAGGAATAAATTAGACCACTATCAAATCCTCAAGTACCCTTTGACCACTGAATCTGCAATGAAGAAGATTGAGGACAATAACACACTGGTTTTCATTGTTGATATCCGCGCAGATAAGAAAAAGATCAAAGCTGCTGTGAAGAAAATGTACGACATCCAAACGAAGAAAGTGAATACTTTGATCAGGTATTATCATAATTAACCAGTTGACCATATCAAATAATGAATCAACTCTTATTGGGTATAATAATGCATTCTGGTTCAAAATTTTGATTTCAGTTTTTTTTGGAAATACTCAACCTGTGATTATTGAGTCCTGCATTGTATCAATTGTCTTATGTCACTAAAGCTTAGAGTTGACTCGTGGTGAAATACTTTCTAGACAAATCAATATTCCTTACCATGGTGTTAGTTTTGATAACATTTTGATCAGGAGTATGATTTTATAATTTCTAGTTGCCCACTGCATTGTCTAGCCCCTTCTGAATATTCCTTGAAAGAGTTGGCACGACTTATTTCATTTATTTATTGTTCTTATTTGATGCAGACCTGATGGAACAAAGAAGGCGTACGTTCGTTTGACTCCAGACTATGATGCTTTGGACGTGGCAAACAAAATTGGGATCATCTAAATTCGACATTTTATATTTGCTGCATTTTTCTGATGTTGCTGACCTTTCCATATTTTTCATGCTCCAATGGTGAATTTTTGAGATTGTTTTAAGGTTCATCTTTTATAGGATATAATGGTTACAAGGTTATACTTGTGTGTGAAACTTGAGTACGTCTTTAATAGAGATCTTGTATCGCATCGGTTCTATTAATCAGGTGGTGCCCACTCTTTAGTAGTAAGTTGCATATCAGATAATAGTGAGCTATGATTTTGATCACATATATGATTTTTAAAATTGGTCACTCAAGTACCAGTTTGAAGAAATATTGGTTATTCATCTTTAGCTTTAGTTAATCTGTTAAACCAATCTTATTTAAAAGTGTTAACTAGGAAAATTCCGTATTATACGAATTTTGGGGTTTATTACCTTGTTATATTTTTTGCAAGGATTTAGGGTCAGATTACGAATATAATATATGATGATATTGAGTGATATGGTACTGTTCACAATATGAATATGAAATAATATGAGTGATATGAGTTTATAAAATAAAAGACTAAATTGTCCTTGATGTGAAAGATTTGAATGTGATGTGAGGAGAAAGAATGTGATGTGAAAGTTTTGAATGTGAGTAGAAAATTGAGGAGAGAGGAGAGAGAATATAATGTGAAAGGTTTGATTTGATTTGTGAGAGTGTATAAGTGTAGAGATAATATATGGAAAGTGTTTGATATTGATATATGATATTTGGATGTGATATTTGAAATATATGTAATATGTAAGATGTAGTGATATTCAAATGTAATGATATGTGAGATTCGTGATCTGACCTAAATGAAAGGAAAAGAGTTGCCCAACACTTACATGCCAGGGGTTGTTTCTCAGAATCGTGCCACACATATAACAATCATCGGCCACCATCTATTGTATGTATTGCGGGCTTGTACAAAACAAGTTATACGAAACAAGTCTATAATGTATGTAGTTGATAGTGCAGTTAATGTGCAATTGCATCACAAATAAATAGAAATACACAATTGTACAATATTTATATTCAGATTTGGAACTAGAGGCTTTAGCTGGATATGAGCAGCCTCGTTCTCTGAATGTTTTGTAGAACTAACTAATATAGGCATCGAGCACCTCAGTTAAATGAAGCCGATAATCATCAATTATCCCAACAAAAGGTCGATCAATTATCTTCCTTAATTAATCCTACTTAAGATCACTCCTCCCAATTAAATATTTTTAAAATAAAAATAAAGTAGTGTGATTAAAAAAAAAAAAAACTAATAAGAATGTAGCAAAACTAATAAATTGTACAGGCCTCCCAAATTCATTCATGCATATAAATACCCACCGTCTACGTGAGTTTCAGGGGCTTTTTTTTTTTTTTTTTGAAGTATGAGTTTCAGGACTTTCTCTTTTCTCTTTTTTGTTTTTTCCTTTTTCAATGGAATAATGCTAGTTATACAAAAAATATCAACAGTAAAATTAACATAATGCATTAAAGTGATATATATTAATTTTGTTCGTTGACATTTTCTATGTATTTAGCATTTTCCTTTTCAGTGTTATACTACGTTTTCTAAATATAGGATGTAGTCAATACTTTTGATAAAAAAAAACTTGTTTATTAATATTGTTCGAAGACTTCTATATCAATTTACTTATTTTACGAAATTAAATACTACATTTTTGAGAAATTTGAATTATTTATGTACAATAGAAAAATACATAAAAATTTAATTTTTGATTTCTTAATTTATTTTCTACATTTTCACAAAGTTACTAAAAACTAAAGAATAACTTCAAACAAATTTATAAAGTGATTTTCGAAAGAAAAATAATTCTCCGAAAACAGACGTAGATTATAGAACATCGAAACTTTATACCGGAACTCAAAGATTATACAATTTCTATTGACACACCGCACAGTCGCACACGTCCATTTAAATGTGAGATGCCACCGGATTGATTCTCCTTCAATTTTGGAAGGAGGAAGTATAGTGTAAAGAGTGAAACCGCCTTTGGTTCTTGGCCATGGCTATGAACTTGGCTGCTGCTGCTGCTGCAACTACAACTTTTTCCTCGCCGTTTCTTGGTTACTTCCAACTTCACTCCGTAAGAATCCATCCTTCCTTTTCTCTCTTAAGTACTCAATTCCTCCTCGTGCAAACGTAGTAGGAATTTGGGTTTTCAGTTTTCTTTCATCCTTA
This sequence comes from Lobelia cardinalis, assembly GCA_028566635.1. NCBI lineage: Eukaryota > Viridiplantae > Streptophyta > Magnoliopsida > Asterales > Campanulaceae > Lobelia > Lobelia cardinalis. The sequence continues at coordinate 6,228,509 of JAOWAN010000047.1, read as the reverse complement.
TTTGTTTTTCATATGTTTATTTCATGTTGTCGGTATGGGTCTATACGCTTCTGTTGGTGGAAGTATTCGATTGCCCCATTGCAGTGTCTGAAATTTTGAATTTTAAAGTTTTGGGCTTTATCAATTTCATTTCAATGACTAGAAATTTTCTTCATTCATTCATTATGCATTTTGATATTCTGCATATATTGCAGACTTGCAGTGGCTGAGCCAGCATTCTTTGTCAACATTAGAAATAAATAACACAACTATTAAAAAAAGAAAAAGAAACAAAAGTGAATCCTCCCTCTGCTAAATGTTTTTTTCTGTTTGGACTTTTTTTGGTTAATTAAATTCAAATTTAACTAATTATTTGACATAGTATTATATTTTACCCAAGATTAATACCAAAAACACTTTCCTAAGGCTTGACGTTGCAATAACAATGAATATTAGTGCTAACTCTTTAAGCTTGTAAACTTCGTTGAATACCGTATCTTTCTTCGTTTCAACCATCAGCTTAGTAAGCGCAGAAAACCCTTTAACATTAGAGAACCTATCATTTGTGGTCAAATTAACATAGTAATTGCTGAGTTGCGAACTGTAACGACCTGATTCCGAAAAACCCGGTTTGCAACCTCCGCATCTTCAGTCAACGGCCATCATCCAAAAATCCATGGATGATGTTGATTATAGATGGACAATAGGGGCTAATAATAAACCATACGGAATTCTCACCTTTCTCCGATATTGGGTGTTACTGACCCAAAAGTCTATAGATGAATTTGACGTTATTAGTGGGCTACTAATAAACCGTACGAAATTCCCACCTCTCTTCGATGTGGGAATTTCGTTCTGATACCATCGCTAGATGGGTGGTAGGAGCCTACCAATAAGTCATACGAAATTTTCACCTCTCTCCGACATGAAAATATGGGGTGTTACAAACTCCACCACTCAATACAAACTCGGATTAGGGCTCGGGTCGTAAGGCTTTTGGGCTTGCGCGGGGGACGATCTTGGTATTTGACGAGGACATCAAGGATTTGAGTGGGAAAGTTTGTAACACCCCACATTCCCACATCGGATAGAGGTGGGAATTTGGTAAAATCATCCATGGACTTTTGGACCGCCTTTGATGGACCGTTGACCCACGATGCAACGCAAGATGTGGTTCAGTTGGTGGGCGAGATAGCGGACCGGATTTTTGGGCTGGGATGTTACACAAACTAAGATCCCAAAAATTATATTCAAAAGAGCTATTTGAATAAAATCTTACATACCTCATCAATTTCTTCTCATTCTTTAAAAAATTTAGGATAGAAGCTTAAATGAACCAAAATACAAAAAAAGAAAAAAAGAAGGGTTTTCTTCAAATCTGTGTGGTTCATTTGACATCACTGCTAACATAGTACCTCCGCCCCTGCTTTCCTGTACACAACTGGCCTTGAAATAAAGCATCTATTTTGTAGAATTAGGAAAACCAGATTGGATCCCTGTGAAGTGTACACTAAATTGGTATGAGGGTCTTCGTGAGAATATTCAGTTCTGTTAGGGAGTGAAACTCATAGAACTCATGCTTGTATTTTGACTTCAGTGATGTCTTATACTTTTTTATCACTCTAACTATTATGGTCGAAGTATACAAGTTGCATACATGCATGCATATTGGATAGCTCAACAGTCTTCTTCATGTCTTGACAACAATTGTGATCCTTTTCACATTAATATGCAATCCAGAAATTTTGTTTTCTTCAAGCTAGACAAGTCTCACATATATACCCTTAGAGTTTATCAAGGACTTCTTATTTGCATTCCTTCCTGTTTATTGTGTTTTCCTGTGTGAATTTTCATAATCTCAACTCAAAATAGTATTTTCTTGCTTTGGTAACCGCACTGAAATTGGTTCAAAACTCTGTTTTGTAGAGAGACTTGCCATGTAGAAAGTGCTTCCAAAAGTTCATTTACAAACCAAGCATCAAGGCACTCTTCTGGCAACCTAAAAAAACTGCGGACCCTCCTGAAATGGATCTCTCATTAGGGAATTTCATGATGACAAAGATTAAGTTGGAGGTATGTTATTCTGCTGGTTCTCGACCGTGTTGGGTATTAGGTACTCAAGTTTGTTTCTCTGATTTGCTTGCACCTTAATCTCTTAAGTTAATTCAAAATAATCTCCACTAAAAGGAATGCATATTGATTCAAATTTAATGTCTTAAGTATCAGATACTAGTGGAGATTTATTTTACTTGTTCAAAACAGGACCCTCAGATTTGCTTGCACCTTAAACTCTTATATTGTTTCTATACTAGGGAGAACCAACCAGCCCGGATACACCTAAAATGATATCTGTTTCCATAGTATCGGCAATATCAGAGGTTTCGTCTAGCGACTGGGACACATGCAGTCTCGACACATCAGGTCCTCAAGAGTTTAATCCGTTTCTTACGCATGGCTTTCTTTCCAGCTTAGAGGAGTCAGGTTCTGCCATTAAGGTTAGTAGTTTGCACTTCAATTTCATTCCCTCTCTCGGTGTTTATGAATCAAGCGATGCATGGGCATTTTGACTAATATTTTCCCAGGCACCAGAAATTACATTTCTAGTGAGTTTCCTGCTTTCTGCGACAATTCCATGATTACTAGTTTTCTGCAACAACTATTAGCAATTCTATTTCGTTGATGTATTTTCTACCCTCCAATGTGGTGCGATTTCTGTGAAAATAGAATGAAAACGTCTTAACTTTTTGCAATAGCTTATAGGGCGCACATTTGAAGCAGGAACGTGAAAAAAAAAAAATTACTATGTGACAAGTAGGAGATATTATCAGTAGGGACTCAAAAGAGATGCTAGAAATAAAAAGTGAACAAATAACCAAAACCATTTGCCATGCACAATTATGTTCGTTGCTAAAGTTGTTCATTGGTTGATTATAAGCGTGTTACGCTGATCAAGCTTCCATTAACATGAATATAGCATGTCTCCTATGTAAATGGCATGTGTAGAGTAATTAGTAAATAAAAATTATTTGTAACTTGTACAAAGATTGTATGAGGTTTATCGAGTATAATTGTAATTAGGCAAAAAGACCCTTTTGGTCCCTAACCTATTGACTTTTTGAATAAGTAGTCCCTACTTATTTTTTTGCCTTGATTTCATACTCAACCTATTAAACGAAACCTAATTTGGTCCCTAAAATCAAATCGATAGATTTAATCAAAATAATTTTGAATTTTGTTGATGATGTGGCATTTTTTGAAGGGCAAAAGAGTAAACTTGCTGTGTTAACGGGTAAATGAGATGAGGCTCCTCCTCACGTGATCTTAATTGGTTAATCTACCCAATCTGTTCCTCCTCACCCAGATCCACAATCGACTCTTCACCGGCTCCTCCCTCTCCTCACCAGATCTGCCCAATCTGCTCATCATCATCATCATCATCTTCAACCTCTCAACTCAACCCAAGCTCTCAATCTTCGGAGTCATTCCCATCTTCACCTTCTCCATCTCCATAAACCCACCACTCCATGGGAGCCACATGAGCAAATCCACAAAATCAGGATCACCCTAACCTCCAAGAACGTCAAGAATCTTGAAATTGAGGCGGACTGTGTTCGACCGGAAAGTGAGGTATGGTTTCTGAATCTCTGTGCTTTTCAATTGATGGGAGATGGGTGGTTTTCGGTGAGCTGTCGGTGGCGGTGGACGGTTGTAGCGATGGAGGTTAGAGGTGTCCGTTTGGATTCGATGGTGAAGGGATTACCAGGGGGAGAGGACAATGAAGAAGCTTTAGCGGCAGTCCTGGGTGGAAATTGTGATACTCCGGCGACTTCCCAAGCCAACGCCGTCCGTCTTCTCATCGCTTTATGAATTCAAGCACGCAGATGGCGGAGGAGGGAGGCAAGCTCCTCCTCAACGGCAGCAGCAAAACTTTGTTTTGAATCTGGGTTACCACCGTTCGGAGCGTCGAGAAAGCGCAAAGGCTAAACGGCGGCAAGGATTTGTCCCTAATGTACTGCACAGAACCATGGACCAAGGATTTATAGTGGGGGTGCACTGAGAATGAGATGGTAAAGCATTGTGTGTGAATCTTTGATTTTGTTTAATTTACTGTACCAGGTTTGCTGGGTTTAATTCGTTGGTGTTGGGTGATAAAAATGGTGGTTTCAGGTGTTGATTTTGGTGTTGTTTGGTGTTGTTGTTGCTGTTAGTATTGTTTTTGGTGGTAGTAGTGGTGAAGGTGGTGGTGGGCGATAACGATGGTGGTGATTTTGATTTTTTGGTGGTGGTAGTGGTAGTGGTAGTGGTGATGGTGATGGTGATGGTGGTGTGGTGGTGATTTTGATTTTTTGGTGGTGGTAGTGTTGGTGATGATGGTGGTGGTGGTGGTGATTTTGATTTTCTGGTGGTGGTAGTGTTGGTGATGATGGTGGTGTGAAGTTAAAGTATCAATTTTAGGGCATTATTGTCTTTTACCATATCAGAAGGGTATAAATGTCATTTTAATTTCCCCCCCCAAATTTGTATGACACATCACTGCCACATAAGCTCCACATATGAAATAAAATGCCACGTCTAAATTTTTAATCGATCAATTTAATTTGAGGGACCAAATTAGGTTACGTATAATAGGTTAGGTATGCAATCAAGGAAAAAAAATAAGTAGGGACTACTTCCTCAAAAAGTCAATAGGTTAAGGACCAAAAGGGTCTTTTTGCCATTGTAATTATATATATATATATATATATATACGTGTTATATTTTTTGGAAGTTATATGATTATATAAGAATAGATTTGAGGAGTTTTACAGAAGATTTGTTTCTGTCATGAGAATTCACCTTTCTAGCCCTGCCGGGTTTCCTTGATTTTAAGTCTTGCCAGGGTGGTTGTGTTCATGTTCGTGTGGACATGATAAGCTCCCCCCTCCCCCCAATTTATTAGTTCTATGTTTGATGTTATTTCAGGAAACAGGTTGGATTCCACGCCACATTGTTGCTCATGATGAAAATAATAATGTTCTAGGCGTGGTTCCCCTCTATCTTAAAAGGTTTCTCTCATGATACCACGTTCCCAAATGTAGCTTTGCATGTTTGTCATCAGCTCATCTCATTTTGTTCAACTTTGCAGCCATTCTTATGGTGAATATGTTTTTGATCATTCATGGGCAGATGCCTACTACAATTATGGCGCAAGGTATTATCCAAAATTACAGTGTTGCGTGCCTTTCACTCCAGTAACTGGTCAGAGGATCTTAGTTCGTAACACAGCTTACAAAGATCAAGTCTTTGACATTCTAGTCTCTGCTATGAAGGATTTGGCAGTTAAGGTATTTGTCCGAACTGGATACTAACAGTTTTTCTTTTTTCTGTTTTTCGATTTCATTGTCCCTTAAGGTTGATCCGCATGCAATATATCAATGTGCATCCTCTATCTCTGAATTTTCCAACTATTTCTTTTCTTTTCATGTTCATCATTTTTCTCACTTGATAAAAGTACAAGCTTGAGTGCATGCACAGTCTTTCCTTTGAGTATCTATCTCTAATTAAGGATGCTCTGTCATCTAGATCCCCATTAACTCATTAAGTTGAAGACTTCAGTTGCTCAGAAAAAAAGTAGAAAATAGACTAGTAAAATAAAATCCTCCACGACATTTTGGCATACCTTTTTCGATTACTGTTGCCTGAATTGTTTGTAGTAAAAAAGGATGCCAGTTCCAGCAATCAACTCAACAAAGGTGTAAAATATTCAGAAATCTATATCATGTCATCTCTGAAGTAAGTCAAATTTCTGAAGAAGAATTACTTGATGGGATCTCCATCTTTGTTTTCGTGGAGCACCTGGCTCCTTGGGGCGGGGAAAGAGGCGGCTAATTTGAGCCTGCGACTGAAGAAGGGGCAAACTGGAGTTTAGTGTTCATGCCAAGCTAGTGGTTAGGCTTGAGTATGGTTTGGTTTGGCATGTTTTGGTCGATCCGCTGATAACTGCACAAAAGCTGTAGCTTCTGTTGTTAGCTCTTAATTTTGCTTAAATTGAATGGGTAATGAGGGTAGTTTCTTCAAATTTGGTTGAAATCCCTGTCAAGCTTCATTTGCCTGTCGAGGTGTTCAGGCATTTAAAACAAATACTTCGAACTATGGAAGAAATTAATTAGCCTTTGGACATTGTTACTAGTGCTTCAAATCTGGTATGTATACTGTGAGAAAAAACTTCAGTTTTCCGTGGAAATCCAAGAATAGTGTCCAGATAGATAATTTCAGCTTTCTCTCTTGGCAGTTCCAGGTTTCCTCCTTGCACATTACTTTTCCTTCTGTAAGTCAATGGCACAAATTGAAGGAAAAAGGATTTTTGCAGAGGACTGGTATGCAGTACCATTGGAAAAACCGAAACTACAAAAAGTGAGTGATGCGCTACAACTTTATTGGTCAATAATTTCTCTTTACTTTGTTTAGCTTTTCTATGAATGTGCATTTCGTATAACTATAAGTATGCTATCCCTAAAATTCTATAACCAACATTACTGTTCGTTGACATATTTAAGGGGTCTAATGTGGCCTTTTACAATGCTCATGCAATAAGCTATATCTCCCACTATAAATCAATGTAGATGTCTCAGTTGTTTGATCACCTCTTTTGTCTCATTTGATGCACAGTTTTGATGAGTTCTTGATGGACATGAAGCAAGGTAAAAGGAAAAATATTCGCCAAGAGCGCAAAAAGGTTAGTGTTTCCTTTTATGTTTAGCTAGCTAATTTTTTTTTCTTCCTTTTTTGGTGATTTCTTGTAATGCCTCAAACTTGGATCCATTTAAGTCTCGAGAGGTTACAATAAATCAAACTAAATCCCAATAAGTAATCATGATATAGTACCTTAAAACGAATATAACCAACTTATTCCTAAAAAATATAACTTCTTAAATTCAATATACTCAATCCCAAAAAACTTTGGGATTGACATAAGGTTTCCTCTCAAAACAAGTAAAGTAAATATAAACTTAGGAACGAGCGTCCTCAATTCCAGATAATCTAACCGGCTCGAACCAACACAACTTAATCTTTTCCTGAAAGGAAAAGGAATTTGAAAGGGTGAGCGAACAAAGCTCGTAAAATCATATACACACCCTCCAGGTTCTAAGGAGGGTGACACACAAAGAACAATGCATTTTAAAAACCCAATTCAAATATCAAAATAGTTTACACTTTTGAAAGTGACACAAAGGGGCATAATTATTACGATCACTAGAGCGGTCCGTTGACCCATCCAAACTAAACCCCAAAGGGTTCGAAAACTCATAAGGAGCAAATCAGAACAGTGATACCGATACACCCACCATTAATCCTCGATAGTGTAAATTGCCTTAAAAAGGCCATAACTGTGTTAACACACAAACCGTGTTAAATTGATGTTCCCAAACAAAATTTCTAAATACATTTAACAATAATAGAACACCAACCAATTTTCACAAAATAAACCAAGCAACAGCAGCAGAGATGCTCGGCCCTGTTCTGACTGCCGTCTTCTCCATTTATTATTATTAATTTTTTTTTTGATTCCTCAACACTTTTCAATGGTCAACTAGTACGATTCCTAACATATACTAAGTATGATTTAAAGCTACAACCTTAAATCAAAACTATGAAATTGCTTTGGTTGATCAATTGATTTCTAACTTTTATTGCCCAAATAAATTTCCCACGCGCTTCTTCTTCCGGCCGTTACCAAGAGCGCACCATTACTCTGGTTTCAAATCCTCCGTATATCTCTCTTTTTTTTTTTTAGCAGCTATGTACCTATTAACAAATGGGCCTTTTTACTAGAATCCACACCAATACAATCAGGCAGACATCTTCATTGTAGTGAATCTAGTGATGATCTCGTCCAATGTAGCAGTCATACCTCAGTTGATCTTTGGTTGAGTCTTGATTTTCCAAGAGAACCATATCAAGCATAATGGTTCTGACTTTTCTATTATCTGATTGAACTTTCTATTTTGTAGATTTCTGCTCAAAACTTAAGTATGAAACGCCTACGAGGATATGAGATTAAGGTACGCACGTGTGATGATTTCTTTGTTCTCGGTGGTTCCTTTCCATGCAAGTGATTTTGGCTGCGATTTTCATAAATGTTAGTCCATATATATATATATATATATATATATATATATATATAGAGTCCTAAACCAAAACAAACCAAAATAAAATACAAACATAGAAACCCATCAACACCCTAAATCCATCAAA
>JAOWAN010000047.1:6190408-6210885 GCA_028566635.1 Lobelia cardinalis | reverse complement strand
AATTATTGTATTAAGTTTAAATTATTATTGTACAATAAATTTTCACATTATATATTAATTAATTTAATAATAATAATAATTATTATTATTATACTTATTTTTTGTAATATGAAAATAATTTTAGATATTGGGGACTTTTTTACATAATTAATATAATCAGGGGTGGTAAGTGTTAACTTTCATTAATTGATTTGACGGAAATGGGATGGAAGGAAGATATTGAATTTTTATTTCAAAGTACTTGTCCAATGTTGCAAAAAAATTTGTATAGGGGTAAATGTCAAGTAAAAGCCTAAGAGGGGTATAAATATCAAATAACCCGTACAGAAACAATAACAAGTACCTGGCGTACCACCACTAGTCATGCTCGAGGCTGCGGCTGCTCGATTATCATGAACACTGAGTTGCCTCGTAAGTTTTGAGAGTAGAGAAGACTGCTTCTGGATGCGCTCTCTCTTACGCTTGACATTACCATCCTCCTGAAGCAGCTCTTCAATTCTTACTGTACTCTGGGAACTATCAACCAATGCGCTAATAATATAAGTATTTCCAACAACGGGTAAAACAATAGCTGGTTAAATGCACAAGCATGCTATGGATATCAACAGCTTCTTCAAAAAGTGGCATCTATTTAAAAAGTTGTCTGGTGTCACATTAATGAATTTAAGTTGTGAATCCTAAGTTTAGGGCTAAAGATAACCTAGTAATGGTCCTCGTGCATTATTCCTGATATCAACAGCTAAAGCAATTATCGGGAAATGGCATTACACGAAGAATTACAATGACGAAGGCTGGATAAATAGATCAGAAATAGCTGAAAGAAAACAAATATGCTAACCTTACAGAGCTGTACAGCTTATTAAGCATGTCTTCCTTTGCTTTTTCAACTTGGCAAAGCACGACCGCCTGCGCAGCCGGAGCGTGTAAATGAAGTGCATGGAAAGAAAATGTACATGTTACCTGGTGAAAACATGGATAAAGGTGCACTAAAAAGGTAAAAATTGACCTTAGGAACATTAGCAGCAAGGCTGTTCAGAACAGCTTCTACATAACCACGAACTTCTTGAGCCATCCAGCGTAGTTCTTCCTCAGGATCTGCAGGTTTTCTTGCCATTGTATCCTAAATATTGCAATTGAAATAAAAAGTAAATAAGCGAACAGATACAATTGCAGAACAGAACAAAAAAAGGCAATACATAGAAGATGTCTCAATGTTCCCTTATTACAGCTTAAACCTTTATGTTTACAAGTACAATACTTGGCATTTTCGTTAAAATAACCGAGTCTTTTGGAATCTCTATTAAGTTTTAACAAAAGAGTTTTAACTTACTAGAGAACCATCAGAAAGAGACTGCCGCATGGGAACATCAGCCTTCACTTGACCTCCTTTAGCAACAATTACCGTTCTTAACTTATTTAACCACCCTGCCTTATCTGCAGGACTCTCAGCTTTTAACAAAACCGCACTGTGAGCTGTAGAATGGCATAAACTTTAGTCTGCATTTCTTAATCTGGAAAATTTGAAATTGAATAAATAAAACAAAGCATATTGCGTGAGTGAAGCACCTTTTAGAACAGTTTTATATGCAACCTTGCTCGTTATCTTGAATACAAGACTGGGTATTTTTGCTGCATCAGGCCCATTTGACTTTTTATCCTTGGAACTTTTCGGTGGAGGTTGTTCTTCCTCTTCAGGAACTTCTTCAATATTACACTCCTGAAAATTTTCGTCTACAACTTAAGACCAGCATGTGGTTACCACAATCATACATGACGATTCAACTTGAGACTCAATCGTAAAAAGGCTAAGATTTAAACAGATTCAATTACATTTTTATTCAGGACAAAAACAATTTGTTCGGTGCTATGAAGTCCTCAAAAGGATAATATGAATGAGTTCTCTCAATATCACATAACATTAATTGCCACTTGTTACCTCTAAAGTGATGACTCCACGGAAATGGCGTTCTTCTTGCTTTTTTGTGTATCCAAGCTGCATAAGGAGGCATTATGAAACTGATCATGCAAAGTCAAAAGAGATTAAGAGAGATGTGTTTGCAAAAACAAAAGGAGATGCATCCAAGAATACATAATCCCATCTCCGAGTGTTATGATTGCTGAAGGCAGGATTGTTTAGATTACTGGACTATGTAATGCAAACAAGATTACAGAACCTCAATAATTTCAAACATTAAGAAGTATTATGCTTGAGCTTGACAAAGAATCATTTCTCCTACCCGATATTCAAGATAATTTCTCAACTCACTATTGTAAGCATAATACTCTGGATAAATAGGCTAAATCTATGTAGTAGTGAACAATATCAATGACCCACTTGTTTGTGGGTGTGTATATGCTTTTGTGAAAAGCAAATGGATGTTTTGCAATGAGAAGAATACAAAATTCAACTAACTTCATGTTCCTCCAGATCAGCTACTAACCTTCCCGGTTTTCTCATTTAAAACAAACCATCTCTTACTCCACCCATTATTTTTGGCACTTTTCTTTAACAAGAATCCTGCAAATGCAAACCAACAACCATTGGCGCTCAGTAACCAATTTATGATCATGTAAAGATCAAAGATCCCGGGGCATCACTTCATTGGTGTTTATAAAATGTGAGTGAGTTAGCAATCAAATTCCTTCATATTATTTATTTATTACAAGTGGCCATCAAAACAAGCACATATGCTATTAAGATATTGGCTGAAACTTGAAAATGAGAACGAGTCTGAACGCATGGCATACATTCAAAGCTGACCAATAGAAAACAGGAAAGTGATGAATGCTCTAGACAAAAGCCATTGAGCTCTATCAGATTCATCAGCAAGCAATTAACTATAGATTACTGTAGAGTATAGTTGCCCACAGGAGCTTTTAACCAAAAAGAAACTCATAGCCCAAAAAGCTGGAAAAAGAAACTGCACAGCATATCAACCACACCTACAGATACAGACTAATCCCATACACGTGCTACACTTCTTTAATGAATACTAATGCAAATAAGGAGGAAAAAATTTGAGGGAACATATGAAGACATGAATTTAGCTAAAGAGGGTAACTGGGAGGTTCCACACTTAAACAACAACATAAATCAAAATCATAGGTTAAAATGCTGCCATCATAAATAGAGGAATGGACATGACCGTAAAACATTTTGTAATCCAATTATCACATTAATCAGGCACAAACAAAGAATTCAGAAATCAAACAGAAGTCTACCATATTCACTATTGATAGCAATATAACTGTATAATCACACAAAAAAAAAATAATAAATAAATAAATAATGCAAATAGAAAATTTATACAAACAAAGACAATCTACTCAAGACGTATATTACAGAAGGAATTTTGGATTTAACAGTTCCACAACAGTAAGGTGCATATATAGACTGTCAAGTACTACAATTTCCATTCAATTGAAGAGGGACGCTCAACTTATTGCGCAAACAAATAAAAAGCTTGAAACTTTATTATCTCCCTAAAAGGTCCATGTCTATTTACTTGGTTACCACAGAAAGTTCCCCTAAAGGGAAAACATCCCTCTTTGGCTCTTCAATTGGAATAAACAAAAACCGGGACCAAAGGAGCAGTTGAAATGCTCTCATTTAGCAGTTCCAAATAAATAATTTATTTTTAGTAAAATTCAACTTACAAGTTATATTAAAAACAGTGACCATTCCCTGTATCTATATTTTTACTTTCGTACGTCATTTTAGTGGTTAAATTGGTAAAGAATTTAAGTGAAATTTTAAAGGATATCTACATTGGACCATAGAAAGATATTATTAATTGCACTGCGAGGAAGAAGTCAAGGTATGAACCTGCTGTAATCTCCCCCTCCGGACCTGCTGTTTTCAAGCTAGGCTCCTCTTGTGTATCCTTATCTTGCTGACCAGGTTTATCCTTCAACGATTTTAAGCTTCCCCCAGTTTGACCTGCCGTTTGGGGGCTGGTTGCCTAGAATAAAGAACATATTAAATAAATACCATAGTAAGAAGACAAGAAAATTTGCAAGAACCAGAATCAAAGTAAAATCCTTGAAAATAATATATAAACTCATTGAATGAGTACAAAGAGCTCAACAATCCAGATAGTTCTGCTGCATTAGACCCAAAAAAAAAAAAAGGGCTCTACCCTATTTAGTATGGATTGTTCTGCATCAGCTGCCTTCTTTGAACCTCGCCCTTTCAGCTCATCCTCGCGGCGTTGTCGGTCCATCCTGGTCAAATTTAAAATTAAATAAGACTAGAACTTAAAAGAAAACACCCAGTCAATTAATCAGAACAAAACTTATCCTAGCAATTAGAAAGCTTAGCTAACCATGTAATATGACATTTCTTTTATCTCCCGAATCAACTCAACTTTGCTTTGTTCTGATTATTTGGGACCGCCTACATAAACTATTTTCTCATTCAGTACTGGCACTTAGGTCTAACAAAAGGTCATCACACAAGTCACACTCATTCATATCCTTCTATATCATGCTAATACATATAAGTTTTGGTATTCACTACCTCTAGCCTGGTTGTTCAGATCGACAGAATTTCACTTCCAAATTGGTGCACATAGTGGTCTACGTTGCATGTGCCCAAACCATCCTAATCAGCGTTCTTTTCATTTTATCTCCAACTGGGGCGACTTTAACCATGTCGCGGAATTTCTCATTTCGAAATCTTAGCTCTCTAATCTTCTTCGAAAACAAATTTAACTAGAAATGAAGGAGAAACCACTCTTTGATAGCCCCAAAATATAAGGAGAACATAAGAGAATGGAGAAAATAATGAACTGGTGCCACAAGAGATCCACCAGAAAGAGCAACAGAACAAAAACCCAATCCAATGATGGTACTATCTATTGTGCCGTAACCACTATGGCAAGAGTTAGTGAGAACAATCCAGCTATAGGCATGAAGTCGGGCATGAAGTCATAAATATTTAACATTCTAACCACACTGCAAATTGCAGGGGCCTTGCACAAGGCTACTACAGTACTACTTCTAAGATTACGGATTGACTGATAATTTGAACTTACATAGGCGAGCTTCTAAGACAATTTCCAATGCTACATTAGATAAGCCTTTTTCAACAGTAAGTTTCTTCTAGACGTTTTCTTTTGCATGTTGCTTCTGGAAAATACACAAAAGCATCTTCCGCAAACTTCATAAAGCGACAAAAGTGTAAAATTCAGATGCTTGAAAAATCTGACCAGAAAATTTTAAACAGCACACTGACCACCCATCAGATTTGTTGCAATACTACAAATAAGTTGTAAATCAAGTTACCCCAAATGAGTTTGTACTGGAACAGCCAACATAGAACATCTTGGAATAGATGTCCATCCAGAATAAACAAATAGCTGTTTAAAGTCACTATCAACTAAATTGATGCATAATTACGAGCTTACCGTCTCTGCACCAAGCGGATAAAGTGTTGCGGTGGGACAAAGGCACGCTCCATGTCAACAAGTGCAACTACCATGTTCTTTGCTTCAGTCTTGAATCCATCCAGAGCAGCAGTTGCAATTGCTACAACCTTGTTAACAATAAACATCATGAATTTAGTCATAACAACTCATGCTTTATCTACTTCAAGACGGTTGTAGTGTGCAGGACATGATAAAGTACCTCTCTCTTAAAGGGGGGATATCGACCAAGCCCCGGTGTAGCATTTGCAGATGCTGAAACTATATCCACAAGCACTCGGTGCACCTGTTTTTCAAACACTAGTTATTGAGTGCACAGAAATTACATAGTAAGAACATGGAGAAATTATTTGAAAGCTACTAGTCACTGGTAATTTGGGTGCCTTTTTGTCATTAGATCCACCTCAACTCTGCATAGACAAACTAACCATTACATCCAAAAGGTCAATGGAATTAAGACATTGACCAAAATCATATCAAACTGAGAAGTGTAATACGCCAAGAACGAAAAGTCAAGCCTGAGAAGAATTTAATTAGAAAGGTCTTCAGGATAGTATACCCAATAACAGGAAACAAAGTTTGACAAAAATTTAAGAAATGCCTATGACAAGGGCAATTTTTGACAGCTGAGACAAAACCCTAGGTTTGCCAGCGAATCTGCTATTCAACATCTTTTCTAAGATCCCAATCAAGTAATCAAGTAGGACAACTCTCAGAACTTATGTTAGTAACCACTACAATAAGTAGTGAAGCTCTCATGATATTGAATCTCAAACATCAACAAGGGCAAAACAACTGAAACGAAACTTTGCTAAGACGATGGCAGTTACATTCTCATTGAATTTATCACTCCTTTCCGCGCAGAGAGTCATCACAGACACAATTTTTGCACAATAGATATATTCTATGTGGTTTTCAGTAATGTATTTTTGTTCCCTAAAATGGACCAAATGCACGTGCATATTGATTCTACACTTTCGACATGTTCGCCATTAATTTTCTAAAAGGACTTTCAGAGCCGCACAGAGGTATATAACTGACAGCAATACATGAAAGCAATTGATGTCCAAGTGTGTACAATGTTAACACTTAATATGTCAAGTAGCAAAGTGTGGTTTTGCAGTCTGGACTAGTAAGTACTGCTGTGTTTAAGAACTAAGAGGAAAAGATAAATGCAAACAATACCACTAACAAAGATAAGCACGCTCTGTAAGAATCATAACTCCCATGCAAAAAACAAAACCAACATAAAAAATGTGGGAGATGTACAGGGGAAAAGGTTAGAAGGTCTCTAATACTGGCAGAGATTGATAACAGAAGTCAAAGATAGAACAACGCGCGAGAAAAATAACTATAGCGTTACCTCATCAACACAAAGACGTGAAGGTTCTTTTGCCAACTCTAAAACGCCCTTAATTAAAGACCGTAACCCTTTTTCCGGAGATATGAGATAAGGTTGATAACCATCTGCTTCTAGCACAATCTGGTATAAACTCAAAAAGGTCACCACAGAGCGAAGAAGAGCATAGACCATTGAAATACAACACAAAACTGAAATGGTAAAACTATACCCTCTTGACATTATTTATATCAAAATGTCTGTCCAACGGAAGCTGTTTAATCCTGCTTGGAAAGTTGCCCTCAAAGCTAGCCACAACTTTCCAACCACCACCCTGCAAGACATTTCCAACCATAAAAATGCAGCAGGCAAAATTCAAATCTACTAATACTACAAACAAGCAACAAATGCTCAGAGCTGCACCATCCCAAGCTCTTCTAACATATCATTGCCGAGTGCAAACAACAAATTGACATACAGAATGCTAGGTAGCATATGCTTTACTTTCTAGGACATTGCGAGGTATACACAAAAAACCATTCTCACCTTTGACTCTAATAGACATGATAAGTGTATTTTATGCACTTATTTAGGACTCTTTTCCATACATAAGTAAGTTAGTTTCGAGCATTCTATTGTGATTTGATAAGTGTTTTTGGTAATTGCAGGGGCCTAGGTGCAATTCCGTGAAAGTAATGAAGTTCAGGGGCTTAAATGCAAAAGTGGAAGAAGGCAGAAAAAACCACTATAGCAGTTCAAAGTGCTATAGCGCTCCAACTGCCATAGCATTATTTTGCGCTGTGCAAACTGAATTGAATTGGTTTCCTTTTCGGCTTTCCTTTTCTGAGGCGGACTTCTCAAGGACATGCAGAAGGACTCTTTTTAGCATATGTAGACTCCTAAACACATTAGATTCAGTTTTTAATTATTTTTTATGTAATTTCTATTTTGGAAACAATTAGGGAATTATGGGATACTTGGTATTTAAGGCATAGAGAACCACTAGTGTTTTCTCTCTTGCCTCTTTGTTATTCCCAGCCACTCTTAGCTTTAGAGACTTCTGATTTTTAGCTTTAGATTAATCGTTCTTCATTGTTCAAGATTCGCAATCGACAATTGAGGATTAATCGAGTTACAGGGTTTTCACATTTCTTACATTGTAAGTGCTCGTCTTATTCGATCTATTTACATGTTTATTACTTGCTTAGATTTAATCATGTGTTCTTGAATCGAGATTGACAACCTCGATTCCTGATCCATGATTGTGATTCGTTTTTGTTTCTTGCATTTTAGTCTTTATATTGTTACACGAATTAAGGATTGACAACCCGAGATTGGCGTACTCAGATTACTTGCGCGATAGTTACATATTGTTAGTAGGGTTCCGAGATTGACAACCTTGGAATTCAATTAACAATATTAGAGTAGCTATTAATTACAAACAATCATTGTAATTTGCCTGCTTACATTAAAATTGATATTGAGTAACTCGTACTTAGAGAAAATTGATTCATCCGTCCTCGTGGGATCGACTTTTACTTATCATATATTACTTGTGTGACCGCGTGCACTTGCACGTAATTTTCTATACTAGAAATTTCACATCAAGACATATGAAGTGCATGATTAATTCGTCTTAGCACCAAGTAAGTACTGTGATTTCTTATTAATCACAAGCTTGACCCATATTGAGAGTCAAGCTTGGCATTTTTTGTACTCATACCCTATCACCTCTTTTTTATTGGAATTTTTTAAGCCAGCGATGCAGTAGGAATATTACCAAAATGAAGTGCAATGAGACATATCAATCCTGCATTTCCATTTAAAAGAGAGTATTGCAAACAAATGTATTTTCCTCTTAAGCATGCAAGTAAGCATAATTCCAGATTTTAGATTCTCACCTCACCGGTTGTAATATGTTGGAGAAATTTGTCCTCAAATTCACGACAAAGCTCCAACGCCAACGCTCTTGTACCTTCAGAACTACTAACCATTGATTCTCCGAGCCTTACTAACTCATCTTGTACAATCTGAGACTTGCCCTGTAGCCTGCACAAATCACACACTAATATATAAATTAATAGCCGGATAGAAACTATCAAGCAGTAGATAATACAAAACAAAAGCATAAATCTATTGCAAGTGTTCATCTACTACTAAGCCTAAAATCACTGTCTACTACATGAACATATTTAGAAAGATAGACAAACCATCAAAACCTAGAAGAAGAATAAGATGGGCATCTGAGTGAAAGTCTACCTGCACTTTATAGATTAAAATGTAGGTATTCATAAGAAATGCACTTACATCACTTTTGAGGCAATTCCATATTACTCCCTCCGATCTTAAATAAGTGTCCCCTTTGAATTGGTACAAAGTTTTAAGGCAATGCACATAACTTTACTAAAAGAATGTAATTAGTGGTAAGTAACTTAGGTCTAAGGTCCATAGGAACTCTGGATATAAACCATCCATCAATTTCCCAAGAAAGAAACATTTGAGATCATCCCAAATACATTTATTAATGCACTCACTCAGTCTCATTAATATTGGCCAACTTTCTATTTTTGTATGTCTCAAAGTTTTTGGCCACTTCAATTTTCAATAGACATTTATTGCTTACTTTCTCATTATACCCCCAACTATACAATCTATTTACAATGTAAATCAATTGCAATTTAAAGTTCAGTTAATCATTAATAAGGGTAAAAGTGGAAAAGAGAGAAACAATGAATGCATTAATTGTTAAATCTTAATCCATGAGCTTTTGTCCCTCGGCCAATATAATTGAGACAGAGGGAGTAGAACTTATTAAGATTGCATGGAGTATCTCATGGTTCCCTTTAATCAATTAAAAAGAGAAACATTAAATACATCACACATGAGGATGAACAAAACATCCTACTTCAAAAGCTTGCCTTGTACCCATTCCAGCTTCAGCACAGACGAAGCTCAGAAATAGCTCTGCGACTACACATTTCACTGTTAACCGGCTAACGCAGCTTATTTGACATGTATAATGTACCATTGAGTTATCAAAAAGACCAAAAGTAAATGATGACAGTAAGGCCTTAATGCCCCAAAAGAGTATTTGTTCCTACAAAACGGCTGCAATAGAGAACTGTGATTGGGATTCTGGGAAACCCAACAAACAAAAGGCTCAATCGCACCTATGAGACCAAATAAAAGGCTGATAAGATGAGAAAATATTCTGACTACTCCGTACCTAAGAAGGGTGTGACCAACTGGAAAAACCATAAACATAATTAAAGATAGCATATACAAATACCTATACAAACTCCTAAATGTTTGATCATAGTAGTCAATCCCGGATAGCGTCGCGTAGCGGCCGACCTCGAAAGTGGGATTGCGGGATAGCAGATAGCGGGATGACCGCTATTTCATTTTTTAAAATATATTTTGATATAATTAATAGTCTTAACATTATATATATATATAAATACTAAAAAATATTACCTAACATTTATTAACATAACATTCATAACAACAATAAAATTCATAGAAGAAGGGAGGTAAGTGTAAAATTGCTTAATTTATATACTTGAACTGCCCTAAAACTTACGGAACTCTGCCACTGCATTGCATATGCTCCTCGTACCAGGTTCTGTCCTCTCTCTCTCTCTCTCTCTCTCTCTCTCTCTCTCTCTCTCTCTCTCTCTCTCTCTCTCTCTCTCTCTCTCTCTCTCTATACCCGTACCAGACTACTAGGGTTGCGATAGTCGCGATTAACCAGATCCGATTGAAATTCATTCAGATTCCTTGGCCGATTGGATGATATCTGACCGGTTCCGACAGATTCCTTGGCTGATTGAACTAGATCTGACCGATCCGACAAATTCCTTGGCCGATTAAACCAGATCTGACCAGATTCGCCGCCGCCCTATTGAAGTGAAATTAGTCTAGGTTTCCTAAATTACCCAAGGTTTCCAAGATTTCCCCCAACAAAGTAAGGGGCTTTTAGGAATTTCAACGCCTTTCCGCTATTCCCGCGATTCGCGCCACTATTCAAGCCGCGAATAGCGCCCTCCAAGCGCGACGAGGATCCATCCCGCTATTGAAGGGCTGTCGCGGGGAGGGCCCTTGGCCACTACATCGCGCCGCTATCGCGCACTATTGACTACTCTGTGTTTGATAATACAAAACATGTTGAAAAAACAGCTGCTTTCCCATTCTACCAGTAGATGATGAAATGCTACCAAATGCCAACAACTTGCTCCTAGAAAGCTTGCTACAAAACAGTATTTGGAATTATCTTGCACTGGAGTATGCACCTATCCCTTCAAGCAGGCTTCAAAATGTAACCAAACATTTTGAGATAGAGGTTCTTAACAAATGCCCTCATCAGCCAAATCCAACAGTTTACAAGAGAACCATCCCAAAGTAATCCGTACTCCAGAACACCCCCCCCCCCAAAACCAAAAAAAAAAAAAATAACCCCAAGAAAAGAAAGAGAAGAAGGAACAATTGGAAAACAAAGAGCAGAAAAGGAAGGTTATCTGCTCTGCAAGGTACGTGGATCCTCACCCGTTCCCGCACGAACGAAACAAAAGGAAAGCAAGAGAATTCATCCACAAAAGCAAACACTAATAATGATGGCAAAGTAGAGAGGTATAAGCAAATTGCAACCGTGAATTTCTTCGTATGACAGAGATCTTGTTTCCAGCACAAACATCCCAAATAAACATTAAAAAGCAGTATAAAAGCTTCAGCAGAAAACAAATGTCAAACAACAACTAGACAAGAGATCTTACCCTGAAAGAAGATTCGGAAGCCTGATTTTCATACGGCTACGTATCTGCTGAGCAAGAGTCTCAACCAAGGCTATTCTACCAAGCTTGTTTGGAGGGGCTCCAGTTAGAATAGATTTTAAACTTTCACTTTCAGCTCGCCAAGCAGTTTCTAATGAGTTATCTGTTCCAACATTTCCTGATTGTGCTGATGCAATGGAAACAGATTGACCAATCAAAGCAACCCAAGGGATATCAGATGTACTTCGCGGCCCTTGATTCAAAAGAAGAGCTTGTACAGCAGCAAGTACTTTGGGATCCGATGACGCCTGATCTATTTTACTAATGACACCAATGGTTCTTGTAGCTACAATGAACAGAGAAGTACAATTAAAGGGAGCTAAACGGAAATGGTCTCTCAAATTTTGTACTGGAGATATCACCAAGGGAAAAAAAACTGACAAGCAAGCATGAATGATGTTACAAGGTTAGCAGAAAACTCACATTCTCCATCATATTCCTTCGCAAGTCTGAGGGCCTTAGCAGAAGAAATTTCTGGGGCCTGAGCAGCCGGTATTACGACCATCAAAATTGCATCATTGTGCTCGGCATACTCAGCCTGCACGATGTATTTGGCTATTAAATCACTTCCCACGTAGATTACACATTGAGTTAATTTACATAAAACCACAAAGCACCTTTACTTGCAATAAGTATAAATCTTAAAACTACTGAAAACTTATTATGGGCAGCAACTTACCAATGAATCATCTAGATTTCCTTTCTCCACTCCCGGTAAATCAACCAATTTCAAAGAAGGGGCTATATACCAACAAAAAAGGAAGGAAAAATCAAAAAAGGAAATAAACACAATGTTGTACAGAAAAATGTAGAAAATACCAAGTGTAAATGCAGAAGCAGCTAATGGAGATGGAATTATGTAAATACATTCCAATTTTCTATCAAATTCCCAAAATGAAACAGCAGCCAAAAGTCATCAAAAGTATAGACCTTTGCACAACATGTTCAGGAATAGTAATATATTACAAGTAATGAGGACTGTTTATCCTATTTTTTCATAACAATCTACGAGGTAAGGCATGTGATTGCCTATACATATAACCTATTTTTTGGGGCCACAGTCTAACTAATGATGTTCTTGCTACCTAGATTGAATGAAGAATTGAGATGAAAAGACAGGATCCCCAACATTTTCTAAGTATTAGAACCTCCTCTCTCACACACTCATGATGATGCCTCATGGGTCTAGGGTGATGGTAGCTTTAAGAAGTTGACATTTGACAATATTCTAAAACATAGAAGCTGTTATGATGGAAGATAGTATTAGTAACACGTGAAATGGTAATGGGCTAAGAAAACTGATCATGATGTTAGTGTCAGACGAGTATGTATGCAAACAGGTATTTCTTCAACTCCACTCAGTGTTCCTGCTCCAATTCCTTACAACGCTGACTGATCCTAATATATTGTCCAACAATACTATTTATCCTCCAGATAGTGCTAGCAATCATGTAAATGGGAACTTCTTCAGAAAAATAAACTGTTCAACAGGAGCAGGAATGTGACTAGTTAAGTTCGTGGCAAGGATCCTTGTGTTCATTATGCTTTAACCTTAGATAAAGTTAACAGACTGAGCTGACATTCTATACTCAAAAAACCAGTCTACCAGTATACTAGGCCAATTATATTGAAGATTTGAAAGTTAGTATAACAGTATCCATATGTATCCTCACATAAACAGTAGAATATGTTAATCAATGAAGTGCTTAAGCTTTAACACTGAATCACCAACCCACAGCCTTAATGTGTAGTTTTAAATCAGGACATCATGTGGAATTGATAGTTTAGCAGGCAATCCTTTAGCACATTTACAGAAAGTAAGAAAAAATTCTTACTACAGCACAATTAAATATGTCCTCCAAAATCAACACAAAATTTTCACCCTCCATTGTCACTTATGAACATTTTAATTTAACATATTGAGATCATATGACAGCAACCAAAGCATTCTATGAGTTGAACACTCATAATAGATAATGGACATACAAAATGAGTGTAAGTCTTCTACAAAACACCTCATTTGGGGATTTATAGTCCTACTCTAGATTAAAGGTGCTAATTCCAAGCCTAAATATCATACTTATACCATTCACTAAGTTCAGCTTCACAGCCCACAATCAACCTACCAAAATCCAGAACTCCAAGAGACTGAATAATGATCAAGAGTGAGGAAGATGAAGGTGACATCAAATCTTCTACAAAATCTCAAAAAGCATAATCCCAAACTAACCTGTACTAGTCCGCAGCTTCAAATATATTTCATCACGACTCTTGCCTGATATTTTGCTTAGCCGATCCTGTAAAGAATGCCGAAGAGCGCCTGATGGACAAGCAATGACAGCAGACAAATTCATAAATTAGGAGGGAATCATCATTAAGATGGAAATCCATTGTAACTGAATTCCAAATTATTTGGAGCTTGAATGGAGGTCTCACTTGCAGAAACTTGTTGGGATTTACTATCAATCTGCAACACGATTGATTTGCTACTCAAAGAACCATCCCTCTTCAAATCAATGCATATAGGTGCTCGTGTAGCACCACCTTCACCAGTAGGCTGTATGGACCAAAGACATAAACAAATGAAACCTGCATCTCACCTCTCTAACTTCTAAATAATTTTTTCTTGGAACCGGAATCTATTAGCAAACACAGCTACTTTTGGGAAAAAGTGGAAATAACTTACCAAAGCAGGGTGCCCAATTAGACTATTCAAGACAGCTGATTTACCTGCGCCCTGAACATCAATGTCCACGATTAAAGAAAGCCTACCACCATTATTCAAACAATAAAACTAATATCCACTGATAGCCCAGCCAAATATAAATACTGAGCATTTCCATTGCAATAACTTCCCTAAAGCATAATGAAGCAGATCTTCTTATTTAACATATCACACTGGAGTGAATTTTATTAAGATTTCATACAAAACAAAGAAGCATGTGTATCCCACATAAGCTATTACTTTTGCTTCTTTAAACTATGCATGAGTTAACAAAAGCTTGGGAGAAAGAAGAAAATGTTCTCAATATAATTAAACACAGTCAACTTATGAAGTAATAGACCCGCTTCTTCTTCAAATTGGTGGAGTAGAGCAGGTTCACATTCTGTACACCACCATAATCCATTTATGCTAGCACTGATATATGGTTAGATAAAGGATATTTACAGTTACTAATTTAGTAAAACAGAAAAATCCAAAATGCTCAATCCCTTTCGATCCTATAATTGCTAACCGAAATGCACCAAAAATCGCCATCATGATTATTAAGAAGAAAATGTATATCTAGTGCAGCCTCCGCTTGCGTCGTAGACATCTTAGGATGTCCCCGTTTATCTTTTTTTTTCCTACTGCATTCGAGACTGTTAATCAATCCACAAAATAACTTTGATATTACTGACACACTTCCAGTTATAATGTTGCCTCCTGCAGTCTCACAACTTGAAATTGCATAGAAGTAACACCCCTCCCTCAACACAGGCAGAAGCACCTCAACTTCAAGTAACAAAAAGTTCAATGTTTGTTTGTGTTTAGTAATTGAAATACTAGTCTAAAATGACATCATCGAAACAAAGGCTGATTGATGTTGATTCCAAGGATGGGTGTGAATACACCCAGTGTTAATAGCTACATTGGCCAATCTGAACAGGCCAATTCTAACCCCCGACATTTGAAAGGAATGGTTTCATCAAGGCATAGTCATACTGAGAATACAGCTCATTACAGACATAACTACAGAGTGCATACTTTAGAAGGACGTCCATCTATTTATAACAGTAATACAAAACCTTAAATTACAAATAAGCTAAAGCAGCACACATAACCCAAAGATCAAATTAACTACATTAAGCCAAAGATGTACAATCTCACATCAACCAACTAGATCCATAGATCCGTTTCTCAAAACCGCGAGCTCAAACAAAACAAACTGCCGAATCAAATCAAATTCCACAGAAAACCGAAACACAAAAAGTAGTACAGGCACGTGTGATTTCCAGTGCGGAGAACTCACTGTGTTTCCAAGCGCGACCACGTTGAGGAACGTGGAGGGACGTTTCGAGGACGACGGGGAGGTCTCGTCGACATCCTCGTCGGCGAGGACGGCAGCAGCTTGCCGCATCGAATCGGAGAGCTGGGATAATTCTTCGATAGCCTCCATGATCTTCGAATAGAACTGAGTCTTTGATGAGACCAGATCAAAGAGAAAATGAATCGGTAGGAGGATGTTGATAATGAGAAGGAACCCTAGGGGGATGTAGAGGAATTGCTTATAGGAGATCCCGTGGAGATTCGAAAAGAAGGAGGAAATTTAGGGTTTCCGGCGAGAGGCCGGAGATTTGGAAGTGGGTGGGGAGGAATTTGAAATTGCGTTGGGAGAGAGATGAGGGAGGTGGGAGGGGAGAAGTTTATGTTGGAGAAGGAAAGAAAAAATTAAAAGCTGAATGCGCTCTTTCTCTCTGTCTCTCTCTCCAGACTTTCTCTCTCCTTGTCTTTGTTAATAAGCGTAGCTTCCTTTTGAATTTGACTCGTTTCCTATTTCCTTTTTGTTGTTTCGGTTTTTGGAGTTTCTACTTTTAAGTTTTTTTTCTCTTTCTATATTTTTCTACAACCTTTTTCTATGACTGTAAATAGATTCTAATTGGTTCGAATATGTTATATTTAAATTTATTTAATTAAATTCAAGGTGGATTTTGATTTTGTCCCATTAACTAATCATTTTGTCCTAAAATAATAATCAAATTTGACCAACTTGATTGATTTTCAAATGTAAATATATTTGTCTACGTTTAAGTCGCATTTTTAAAAATTACCGAATACTAAATTTAAAATATTCTTAATACAGTTTTTAAATATTATGGAGTGATAATTTTTGACCAAATTACTAAAAAGTTACTAATTTTTGAAAATGTTTTTTTTTAGAACACAATTGGAAGTATTATTAGCAAAGTATAAATCAGATATTAAGATTTACCTCCAACTTCTAAAAGGTGGAGTTTAGTTCATAGCTTGGCTAAGTATAAACCCTAGAATATCAATTGTATATAGAGTAATGCCCTTTTTACTTCCTTATCCTAAAACTGAATAAAATACGTTTATATAAACTCCCAGAAAGCCTTTACAAGAAAGCCCAAAAACCCTAAAATAGTAAATAGGAAAAACCCTCGGCTTTATGCAGGCACGGGTATGCCTAGCTCAGGCACGACCGTTCCTAACTCTTAGTTATTTTCTGCACGATCTTCAATGTTGATCCTGATTTGGTCCTTGGTTCTTGATCTCTTGCCAAAATAACTATTTTTCGCTCCAAAACAGCTTATTTCTCTTACTTTGATGTTTTTCACTCGATGTTCCTGAAATATACAAAACTCAACATAGCAAGCGTAAAATGATGCGTAATTAAATCAAAATAGTCATGAAAATAGCACTAAAACATAGATCTATTTGAGTCCTATCAGCTTCGGTTTTGGCATTCGATTGATAATGCACGGCTTGATTAGATCTAGTGGTTATTAGATCTATTTGACATTTATTTTAATGCAGAGGAAATATCTTACTAGCCAATTGCTATTCTAAGTCTAGATTTACTCTACATTGGATATTGAATTAATGGATTAAATTAATCTAATCACTTTATAATGTTGTATAACATAAAATAATAAAATAAATCAGAATAATTGTTGTTAGCAAGTCAGTACAAGAAAATTAAATCGAAAATTATATCTTCGCAACGGAAGGTGGAACAGTACCGACAAAGGACCTCGTATTTGATACAACTTCCTTAAAGCGAAATTGCTCCAGTCCCTTCAGATTTAACGAAATAAAACACTACCCATACTCTTTCGATTGTACAATCGGTGAAACACATATCGAAGGTGCTTGAATAATGAAATCAGGACTTTACTAGGGTTTGGATTGCACCAGGGAATGAATATCGAGAGATTGAGAAAGAGAGGTCGAATTTTTTTTGTGCATCTTGACTCCTAAACTGACATGCAATTTATAATCGAAAGTTATGAAGATTCCTTGCACGTTTTGATTTCCAATTCTTGGTTAGACTCTGAGTATTGATAAACTCCTTATTAATTAAGAACTCCAATTGATACGTTAGATTCGTTAGTTTACTAACCGAGGTTGGTTAGAAAGAATATTAACCTACGAACCAAGCACACTCACAATGCGTAAATCGAACCGAATCGACCCTAGTCGAGCTGATCAATATCCTTGTAACCAATATCTAAACTACATTAAACTCTTATTTTATCTCAATGTGAGATTTCTTTATAAAATTCACTTTAATGAACCATTTTCGAGGTCAACTTTAACATTAACTCTTTCAAGTATTTTAACCGTTTGAGTTTTCACATTGTAGCTCCCGCATTGAAATACTCATATTAACTCGGATGCACATCTTAAGAGTAGTGGGAGCCACTGTTATAATAGTTCAAAGTGGGTGTTACCCCCATTTTTTCACAAATCCCCCACATTAATGATCAAATTTGGCCTCTAACCCATAAATAATCCACACAACATCTAGTCACATCAGAAAAGGTAGTAATAGGCCTTGAACCGTCCCTAGTGGTGTACCATGGAATATGCACGCCCACTAGTGTACAAAATGCCATGAATTGTTCGCCACTGATTGCAAGCCTAGACAATGATATCCACACAATTAGAGATTTTTTTTCATTGTTCCATGTAATGTGCTCATATGACCCTTGAGCATTTTTCTGATTTTATGAGTGCTTTCATAGAACTCAACCTTTTAATTCTTTAGAACGGGTCCAGTTTCACTCACATAGGTAAGCTCGTTGAGGTACTTTGCCATACCCGAGCTTATTAAGAGTTATCTCATTCTCACATTTTGCAAGTAATCACTTCTCAATTTTTGTCATGGAAATGAACATGAAAATATAATTTTTTAAGTGATGTGTTAATATCTGTACATAGTTAGATTATCCCTTTTCAACCTAGTTTTTGAGATCTCCGATCATCTATGTTGGGTTTCTACTATGACAAACTTATAGGCTTTAAGTTCATTCCATCGACAAGCTAAACATTTGCTCTTTTGGTAGTCCTTTTGTCAGTGGATCCGCTAATTCTCTTAGTCTTGACATAATCGATAGCGACATTATACCACTCGAAAGCAATTATTTAATTGTGTTATGTCTATAGCATATGTGCCAAGGCTTTTCATTATACATGCTATTTTTTTGCTCTTTCGATTATCGATTGACTATCAAAATGTACGTAAATCGAGGGTATTGGTTGTGGCCATAACTAAATATCTTCTAAAAAGTGTCGAAGTCACTATGCTTTTTTACCCGTCTTGTCTAGCGCGATGAAATCTGATTCCATCGTAGACCTTGCTAAGCACATATGCTTTGAAGCTTTTCAAGATACAATTGTTCCACCAATCTTGACACATATCCACTTGTAGACTTAGAGAGTTTTTTGTATCGAAATATCCATTTAGTATCACTATACCCTTCCAACACAGGTGTATATATAGTATAGTGTAATCAATTGTTTTGAGTATACCTCGGATACTTCAAATTTTTTACCACTACTTTTTAGTGATCAGCTCCATGATTGCTTGAAAATATGCTAAGTTTATTTATTGCTTGAGCAATATCCGACCTTGTATAGTTAGTAACGTGCATTAGACTTCCGATTATCATGGAGTAATCTAATTGATTAATACTCTCCCCAATATTTTTAGACAAATGTAATGTCAAGTCCAATAAGGTCTTCGTAGTTCGTAGGCTTACCTTGATCA
This sequence comes from Lobelia cardinalis, assembly GCA_028566635.1. Lineage (NCBI taxonomy): Eukaryota > Viridiplantae > Streptophyta > Magnoliopsida > Asterales > Campanulaceae > Lobelia > Lobelia cardinalis. Next base: position 6,191,516 of record JAOWAN010000047.1, on the reverse strand, counting down.
CTATTGAATTTTTTCAACACGCTCTCAATATAATGAGATTCAGACAAGATATATCCTTCATTTTATTTGGAGATCTTAATTTCCAATATCACATCATCCACACATATATCTTTCATATAAAAAATTACCGCTAACATTTTCTTAGTTCCATCAATGATTTTCTTTGTGCTTTCCATAATAAGCAAATCATCAATATACAAACACACTATGACAAAGTCATTCTGAGTGGTCTTGACATATGCACATTTGTCACACTCATTTATGTGGATCCTATCCAACATCATGTCTTACTCAAGTTTTAGATGACACTGTTTTGGAGTTTGCATATAAGGCTACAATGACAATCAACACTCGAATCGATGTTATTCACGTAACTAGTGAATATTTATCAAAGAAATTGATTCCTTCTAATTGTCTATACCCTTGATCTGCTAGACAACTACAAGTCCTTTTAGTTATCTATAACCTTCATAAGTCCATCTTCTACCACGAAGGTTAGATAGTCTTGACCAAAAAACTAGAAAGTATGTATCCTTTTCCTCTTCGAGATTCCAACTCTTGGGATTCTTCCTCATTATCGGAGTCTCTTATTCATTTAAAAGATCTCTCATCGGCTACTTCTTTGTCATAAATGCCTCCTCAAGAAATAAAGTTATTCTAGCTTCTATGATATATTCTAATAAAATAAGGTATTTTTGATTTATGCACTGCAAATCGGCAGGCACTGCTATCTTTTGCATATCCAATGAATATGCAATCCACCGTTTTAGGTCTCACTTTTTGATGAGTGGTCGCTCAGGCAAGCAGCAGCGAGCTCTTCACAGCTACGAGGACCAGTCACGCGAGCTAGGGCCAAGAAGCTGATGGCTGCTTTCGGTGAGCTGGTGAGCAAGGTTGCTGGCGAGCAAGGCGAGGAAGGTAGCGACCAAAGTGAACGGTGAGCTATATCTCTCTGCATGCTTAGCGAGGAAGGATTGGATGGGCGCGCAAGTCTTCTAGTTGGCGAGCAAGGAAGCAGCGACCAATAGTCGGCGACCAAGCGGCGGGCAGGCGACCAAGCAGCGACGACGCGTCTGGCAGACTTCAGAATCCTTGTCGGACAAGGAAA
>JAOWAN010000047.1:6159558-6170476 GCA_028566635.1 Lobelia cardinalis | reverse complement strand
CCGATCAATCGCTTGGAAGTCAAGATCAATCCAGGATGATCATTATTGTGTAAGAACAGAGGATGCATGTTCGAATCAACTGAAATCACAGGAACATTTTGTGGATTATCGGAAGATTCCATGGTTAGGTCGCGGAAATTCCCAAGGAAGTTAGGGTTTAAAACGAAGTTGAAACTAAGATAGATGATCTTAGCTCTGATACCATGTCAAATTGTATCAAATCAAGCAATTGACATGAAATAACAGGAAGAATTTGAAGGAAAAGCCATGGAAATTGAAATTGAGCAAGGAAGATATGCAGAGAAACTTTCGGAAGAATTGTAGCTTCTATTTCTTCCTTTTCTGTACAAAACAATTCTCAATCTAACAATGAAGTAAAAACCAACAAAACAAATATATCCAGGCTGTCCAACTTGCGGGAAAACAGAAAGAAAACTAACTAACTGAAACAAACATGAAAAGGACTAAAACACCCTTGAACAATGATCAGTGAACAGCACATAGCAAAGGCCCTCCGGCAGATCACTTCAAGGCCTCCGGACAACAGATCACTTCAAGGCCTCCGGCACTTCAAGGCTTCCGGTCGACGGATCACTTCAAGGCCTCCGGCAGATCACTTCAAGGCCTCCGGTCGACAGATCACTTCAAGGCCTCCGGATCACTTCTTCATTGTAGTTTTATCCAAACACTTCCTCAACTTAGCTGTCATATTGACATGGCACATTTTGTCATCCATATTGACATCAATATCCTCAACAGTTGGACAGATCAAAAGAGACAAATCATAGTACTGAGCGCGTAACAAACCAAGTCAGCTTTCAACACGTGTCTTGTGACAGATGTATGCACATTTATTAAGAAATAATATATTGATAAATGTATTCTTATTAATCAGTCTTTCTTTATTAATGATAAAAAAAATTAGTATAATTAATGATTATTGGTAGTAGTTATAAGATAATAGGAAGGTAATTTTAAAAAAATATGGGTAAAAAAAATCTAGAAATCCTAAAAAAATAACTATTTTGAAATAATTTTTAACTTCAAAAGGTCTGTTATTGTGGAACAGATGGAATAATTTTTAAAAATGACACATATCCTACTAATTAATTAAAATTAAAAATTAAAATTATTTTTAAACGGTGCAAATCCTACTCCATAGATATTTAAAGTCGGCAAAAATGACTCTAGACGTGACACATTAGCATGTTAAGGTTCGTTGGACTTTGTGGTTGATTTGACATTTAATGAGTTTGTCTTTCTATATTTTACAATTAGATGTATAAATATTAGGTTAAATCTCTAGAAGAATATATATAATTTTTAATATTAATCATCTATACTAATTGTCTAATACCTTTCTCCTAATTTTCATATCTCTCTTAATGCAAAATCTTCCTACTATACAAACTGGAGCTTTGGGTCACAATGGAACAGCTCTTGAACGCTCGCCTTTGAAATTGAGAGCAAACTACACCAATTATTTCTCCGGCCGGCCGTATATATATATTTATATATATATTTTTTTTGGGCCTCAAGGGGGCATGAGAAGGGATCGAACCTGAGACCTTACATACTGTAAAACTCGGCTCTACCACTGAGCCATCCCTTGGTTCCCCACCGGCCGTATTTGGTTTCAAGGTTCAAATAGGTTACATTATTACTACTATGATAAGCAGCAATATTGCCCTTCCTTTGATCGGATCAGGTAATTGTCATATTTTCTTTTTTGTTTCTTTTCTAGATTTAATTTAATTTTATGGAAGGAAGAAATTAAGAAGCATAGTTGTACCTTGATTAATTTTATTCGTAATAAATTGCTTTTTGTTCTTTTCTTCAAATTCTTTTTGACATAAGATTTACAAATTGCTTTAAAATAATCTTAAAAATAAATAAATTTACATAGCCATGATCCGAAGAGGAATCCTCATTTGTAATTTCTCTCTTCTTAATTTTGTCTTTGATTTGGATCTTGAAATCTTTTTAATTAATTTTAAAACTTTGGTTACTCTTTTAATATTAATTTTGATGTTGAATATATTTACACTTTTAGCCCCATTTTGGTTTGCTTTTAAATATACCTTTTTATTTCAAAGCAATTTCATTCATTTTTCTATTTGAATTCAATTATAACTTTGGTTTGATTTTTGATGTATATATTATTTAAGGTTTTAATAGTTAATTAATTCATTAATTTTTTTTAAATTTATATAAATAATTTTTAAATTTTATATCATAATTTGGCTGTAGTTTTATTTCAATTTTGAGTTTCTTTTGATTACAATGTAACTTTTAAAATATAATTATTATTTTGAATAATCCACATCAATTGTAGATTTTAGCTTTTCTTTTTCTTTCATTTACATCTATCATTTTTATGTTAATTTGACTAACAACTTAAATAAGGCCTCATTCAGTTTTTTATGTTACTTGGGTAAACAACTTCAATAGTCAAAGTCTCATTAAGTAGCCAACTTAATAGCAAATATAAAAATCTTTACATCCAAGTCAATTAAATGAATGAAACGTTTAATAACGCATGTTAATAATTAGGGTAAAAAAAAACGTATTCTAACAGTTTAATGAATGAAACGTTTAATAATTAAGGTATCATAATGATTATTTAAATTCACTATTCACTTTTAAAATGCCAGTGAGATGTTTAATATATGGAAATAAAATTTATTTATGAAAAATAAAGTTAGTTGAAATACATATATTAAGTTTTTAAAACAAATGATTGTCTATTATTAATGCTTTTTTCATGGTTGAAATTTTTCTATATTTTCGTATGTCCTTAATAAGGTAAGTTAATAATTGTTTCAATTTAATATTAGGTTTTGAAATACCAATAAGACATTTAGCGTTTGGACGTGGAGTTTTTTAATATTTTAATATTTTTGTTTGTATTTTGAAAAGTTAATTGATTTATGAACAATTAAGTTACTTGAAATACATACTAAATTTCATATAAGGCATAATCTATTCATTCGTTTTATAAACCGATGCACTACAATTAATGCTTTCTCTGTAATTGGAACTCTTTCACCATTCTTGTATATCTTATTTTAATAATTATTTTAATTTAATATTAACTTATAAAATGACGGTGAAACATTTAAATTTTAAAAAGTTGATTAATTTATGAACAATTACTTGAAATATATATTAAATTTCATGTAAGTCATAATCTATTCATCAATTTTTAAAACGAATGATAGGCTATAATTAATGTTCTCTTCATGTATGAAGTTCTTTCATCATTTTCGTCTATGAACAAGAGTCTATTGAAATTAATATAACAAATATTAATAGATATTTAAGAAAAAATATATTATATCCATATTTTTGAAATAATTGAATCTCTAGAATGTTTATTTCTCTTTTTTGGATGCTTCAAATATGTATTAAATTATCATCTACTTACGATGATTTAATTAAATCAAATTCATCTTTTGTAAATATTAAAATGAAAAGGTTTGTGGTGATTTTTTCAATGTGTGACAACTTAATTTTAACATCATGTTTATAAATGACTCTTTTAGACAATGGAATATCGAAATAAATTATAGATTTATACGTTAATTTATTAAGGTATTTAATTATAATTTAATAAAAAATTTAAATTAAGTTAAATAACCGTGCTCGGTTCAAAGCTAGTATGATTTAAAAAAAAAAAAGACAGAGACACTCTCTAGAACAGAAGATCCGAAGTCGCTTATTAATGTTGAAAGTATGCAAGCAATGATGGGAGGATTTTCAATAATGAAGTGATTAATAAGCAGATCATTATCTTTATTTAGAGGAGTAATTAGAATTTAATGCAGCAGAATACCAAAAGTGCCCCTAGCAACATTGAAAAGACCGTTTCTAGTTTGTCAAACTCATAACTCATTTTGCTTCACCAGCAGTCAGCAGTCACCACCCTCCCCTAGTATTTCCCAGATTCCCAAGTTACAAACCTTCTCCTTTGAGGAAAATCTCCTCTCAACCTGATTCTGAAACTGATTCTGAAACTGATTCTTACTATATTTACAGACCCACTTCAAATTTTCAATCTCCCAATTTGGGTTCAATTTTGTTTTTGGTCCGATTCATGATTTGGTTTGTTCCAATCCATTAACTTACCCGCCCTAACTTATCTGCTAATGATTCAGATCTTTAATAACCTGCTACTTCGATCAATCATGCCTCCTTGGAAGGTTAACTCATTTGCAACGTAGATGGAGACGTGAATCAACAACTTTGCTCACTAAAAGGGAGGCGAGTAAGATTACAGTAGCCTCGTTTCGGTAATCTACTCTACTTTTACTTATATGTCGATTGATTTTGAGTTCAGAAGAGTTTGTTAATTAGGTGTTTTTATTGAGTTTTGAATGTTTAGGAGATGAGGGTTAGGGCAGATAGAGATGAATTGGATGTTAGTAATAAATCAGCTGCAGGGTATGTTATCAAGGATGCATCTCTTGGACTCTTTAAGATGTTGTGCTTCTTGATTGTGTTTGTGGTTGGTGTCGTGGTCGGTTTGATTTCTAGTTCCCATATCGATCGATATTTCACCTTACAAGCTGCCCAATTCTATTCGGCTCATTCCCCTCCTGCTGCTCTGATTGCTCCAACTGCTAGTTATCATGCTGCTGACCCTGTAAAAAACTGTAGCACTACTATAACTACTACTATTGTAATGAATTGCAATAAAGAGGATTGCTTGAGTATGGACACTTTTGTTCGACCGAAGAATTTGTCGCATGGTATGTCGGATGATGAGCTGTTTTGGAGGGCTTCATTGGTGCCCAGTAAGGTGGAGTATCCTTATGTTAGAGTGCCTAAGGTGGCTTTTATGTTCTTGACTAGGGGGCCGTTGCCGTTTTTGCCGTTGTGGGAGAAGTTCTTTGAAGGTCAGGATTCCAAGAAGTTTTCGATTTATGTACATGCACTTCCTCGGTACCGGCTCAATGTGACGAATTCGTCTGTTTTCTACAATCGCCAGATTCCTAGTCAGGTTAGAACTGCAACCTGATGATTAATCTCCTTATAATACTTGCACTTATTACGCAGTAGATTATGAGGCTTTTGTTGTTCATATATAACTCATATCGTTACAATTTGAATTCTTTTAAGTTTTTTTAACTTGTAAAATGCATACAGTAAGAGTAGAAGAATTAGATGAACATTATAAGGTTATTTATTGAAAATTTTATCCAAGGAACCCCTTTCTTTCCCCCCCCCCCCCCAAAAAAAAAAAGAAAAAGAAAAAGAGGTAGATACGACAAGCAAGATAAGAAAATAGAGGTAGATACGACAAGCAAGATACGCAAATATTATGGATATGTAGATATACTCCAAAGCCTTTTGTGGCAATGCAAAACAAACATGTCTATAAGTAGGATTTGAGGTAATGCAAACAAATAGCATGCTTGGTAAATTTCCATACCCTACCCAAACTTGAGGGTTTTGAAACTTACTCCCAAACCCAACCCATTAGGAGATGTTCCCCACCGAACAAACAGACAAAAGAGCAAAGAGAAATGAAAGATTACATGGATGAATAGATAAATGAGCTGTAAAACAAACAATGAGCATAGGTAAACAATAGGATACAGGAATAAACGTGCACACATGGATGACAATAGCTTGGGTTTGAGGCAATGCAAACAAACAGTTCGTTGATAAATTCCCATACCCAACCCAACCCAATCCAATCTCATCCCATTAGGGGACTGTCCCAACAAACAAACAAACGAAGAGCAAATGAGAAATGAAAGACTGCATGGACAAATTGATGAACAGGCTGTAACATGAGCATATAGCATATGTAAACTATAGGATAGGGATATACACACACACATGCATAAATTGAAGGTTTATCGAGCCAGTAGTTCGTAAATAAGTCTATAGCACACACATGTGGGGTGTAGCATTTTCTACTATAACAATTGAATTCTCAAAATAGAGAACCAAAGCTAGCTTTAGGATATACTCCCTCTGTTCCAGGCAAAGTATCCAGTATTCTATTTGGAATTTTTAATTCAAAGAGTTCGCTTTCAAAAATTATACTTTAAATATTTTTTTTTTCTCAAAATATTTTCTTTCATGGCCAAAATATAATAGTTCTTTTGTGTATTTGAGGAAGAAAATTATAACTTTAGTACAAAATATTAAGTAGTAAAAGTACAAATTTAAAAATTTTGACTTTTTAAATGTGGACTCTTTGCCAATGGAGGGAGTAGTCAATAGAGTTGTAATCATGCTTGGGCAAGGGCTATGTGGGCAACTGGGCACGTCCTAACTACTTGGAGAGACTAATGCTTGGGCTATGAGGGTGCCGAGCCTTATGTGGTCATTTTTTTCATTGCAGCACGACGAAGCCGTCCAACAGGAAGTTGGGGTTTCTCAGCCCAAGACCTTTGTGGCAATGGGAAAAAGAATTATAGTTGTCACTACTGAACTTAGGCGTTCACCTTGTGCATTGTCCATGTGATTTTGTATACCAAATGATGAACGTATCAAGATGATGCTGGTTCTTAGTTGGTGAAGGTAGAGATTATTTTGGCTGACCTTCAAATGAGTTTTGTTGGATCAGAAGAATGGGATAAATGATAGATTGAACAATGTTTTTGGATGGACAAGCGTGGATCTATCTCTGTTTAGAGAACCTGTCATGCAGAATTATGTGGTGATACAAAACTGGTTTATGTTTGTGTGTCTATGACTCTTATGTATCTTTCTTACCAAGCTGCTAGGTATGGTTCAAGGAGGATTAGTATTATCAATTGTGTACAGGTTAGGATGCAGAATAATGGTAGAGAGCCATCCCTGTAAGGAGTTTGATCATTACATCACTTGCTAATGTTGTTGTTGGCTGCGTTAGATGTTATGTTGGGTGTTTGTATCGTGCTATTCTATTAATAAAGCTATTTTCCACTGATAAGGAAAAAAAAAGGAAGAAAAAGTATTAAATTAGTTTCATAGTGTGTCAAATTTTCAAGTCTCATTATAATGCATACATAGGATTTGTATATGTTATATCATTCATGATTTTAGTTAGGGCTGCAAACAAGCCAATCCGAGCTGAGCTTAGCCTTGGCAAGCTTGAGTTCGGCTCATTTGCTAAACGAGCTTTGGAAAAAAGCTTGAGTTTGGTTCGTTAATGAACGAGCCGAGCCAAGCTTCAAACGAGCGGAGCTTATGAACTAGTTCGCTTAAGTGCTAAATTTTCATTAATCGAACAAAATTCATTATTTTAGTTATTTTTAATATGAATATCCAACAATATTCAATATAGTTTCATAAAATACCAAAAGCTATATACATCTACATGAAATGAAAAGTGAAATCTAATTTACGTAAGTAAGTTTGTCATAATTTTTGTAAAATGTGCTGATATTTTGTATAAATTTAATAGTTAATTTCATATGTAAACGAGCCTAGAAGTTTTGAGGTTATCCGAGCTGAACTATGCTAAGCTTCAATTCGGCTCGTTTGTTTAACGAGCTTTAAAATCGAGCTTGAGTTTGTTTCGTTAAGAGATTTATCGAACTCGGGCGAGTGGTTCAGTTCATTAGCCCTAATTTTAATGCTCCTATGGCTATGATAACTGAAAAAGATTTCCTTATCTTATTCAGTTAAACATCTCCCGCAAAGTTATGGTTATTATCTAAACCATCCCCAGACATCAGTGGGCGAAGTAGAATATGCTAATCCTCTAGTCAATGAGGTTTTTCTATGAGTCAGAACTTATATACAAATGCTTTTTTGTGACATTGGATCTGATCAGAGTGCTAAACCTGCTGCATATTTGGCACTAGGTTTGCTGTAATTGGAATCATCATGCTGCATTTCATTGATCTGTGATGAATAATGCAGAGTTATTTTAGTACTCTTTAGATTGCCTCCATGCTTTTGCTTTCTTTTGGCTTAAAAAGCCCATGGTTGAAGTTCCCAATTCTTTGAAGAGCTCACCGTAAGGAAATCTTTTCTTGGATTGTTCCTTGACTGGATTACCCTTATGCTTTTTGGCTTTCATTTGGGCATTAAAAAATCCGTGATGAAATACTTATTTCTGTGAAGAGTTCCGTTCTAAGGAGATCGTTTCTTTGGTTGTTCTTAACTGGATATTTAGGAGCGCATTTTACATTCTAGTTTGGGCCTAGAATATTGTAGCAAGGGAGGAGAGATTTGATGTAGCTGACTGATGAATTCGTTCTACAAATGAACTGTATTCGAATGAGATTAAAGGGCTATATTTCAAAAAATGGATCATCAGGAGCGGTAGTTCAATGCCAGTGTCTTGAAAATAAGACCAAGTCAGTGCATCAGCATAGACAACAATTATCTTCAATTGGAAAATGGTAAATAATAAGCAATCATGTCTTTGAAGAGCAACCTACTTATCGATTCAAAATAGTTTTGGGTGAATGAAATTCTGTCTCAAAGAGAATCATATCAATACCATTATTTATGGTGAAAACTAAAGATCAGTTGAACCCAAGTACTACGACAGGGTTTAGCATGTGTAGATATTGCATATGTGTTGAGATGACTAAGACGGTTTTCAAAATTTTAAATATTTATTGTTGTTGTTGATTTGAGTAGAGATGACCAAGAAAGTTCTCAAAAATTTAAATATTTGTTGTTGATTTGAGTATTTTTTGAGGGTAGTCAGTACAATGGGTCTTTTAGGATTCCTAGAAATATTCTGTATATTTCTCTATTAAGAGCAATGCAAAGTCCATATTCTTATTTGATAAAAGGCTAAATTAGAAACAGAATACGTCTAAAGATATGGACGTTTCTATTTTTATGGTTACCAGTTCATGAATACCCTTTTTTGTTTTACTTGCAGGTCATTATTGTTGTTGTTTTAAATTTATTTTGATATTTCCAGTATACATTGACTCAGGTTCCCGATATGCAAGTCCTACAGTGCCATAAATGTGCTCATATTTAGTTTATTTTGCTAATTACCATGAAAAAATTTCTGCATTTTGATATTCTTATTTCTACCTTCAGGAGGTTAAGTGGGGAACAGTTTCTCTAGTTGATGCAGAGAAGCGACTTATGGGTAATGCCCTGCTCGACTTTTCAAATGAGCGGTTTGTTCTCCTATCTGAGAGCTGTATCCCAATTTACAACTTCCCAACTGTATACAAGTATCTTGTTGGATCTCTCCACAGCTTCATTGATGCATATGATGACCCCTCTCGTTATGGTAGGGGCCGATATAGTCGCCGAATGAAACCGGACATCAAGCTTTCCAATTGGAGGAAAGGATCACAATGGTTTGAGCTCAATCGTACTCTTGCCATTAAAGTAGTCTCAGATACTAAATACTACAACCTCTTCAAGAGATATTGCTTGCCTGCTTGCTACCCTGATGAGCATTACATTCCAACTTTTGTACACATGTTCTATGGTGCCCTGAATTCCAACAGGACCATAACATATGTCGACTGGTCTCAGGGTGGGCCACATCCAGCAAGTTTTGAGGCTGCAAACATCACTCAAGTCTTCATAAGATCGTTGAGGAGCAATGGGGGGAATTCCTGTAGGTATAATGGGATAAATACCCATGTTTGTCACCTCTTTGCAAGAAAGTTTACACCCGATGCATTGGAGCCGTTGCTCAACCTCACATCCACAATTTTGGAATCTGGAGAATTGTGATTTTGCCTGAAAGGGAACTCATTTTTATGTTCCCTTTGTTTTCTCATGAGTTATATATATATTTTTGACATGGCTTTTTAGGTACTTTGGTCTATTGATGGTAGTTTTGGTTGTTGAGTGCAACTGGTCATGTAGGATGTACAGAGTGCTTCTTCAGATATAAATTTTGGTCCTCCACAATCTGAGAGGGCTGCATTTTTCTTTGCTTCTAAAATTTTTGAGAGAATGAGAGACATTTACAGTTTCCTCCCTATTGAATTTAGAACATTAAGGTGCCATCCACTTTTGAGTTTTGATATAATAAATAAGTAAATTTATTTTCTCGAAAGTATATGTATTCCTTTGAGCTTGATAAAGAAAAATAAAATTAATCATTCAAACTGTACTCCCTCCGTTATATTTAAATTCTAATATTTTAGTTATCGTGGGCATAATAAGTTATCAAAAATATATTTTTTTATATGTTATTTTTTATAATATTTGATAAATGTTTATTTTTTTTTTCTAAAAGGTCCATAATGTAAAAAAGCTTGTACATTTCTATCTTGATTGCCAAGTTACTTGGATGCGATACTTGGGGGCCAATAAGTTGAGTTGCCAGTTTCAAGAATACTTAAAAGGGTAGATTTGTAATTCAACAGTTTTCCTAAATGCAATCGGGCAACTTTCCTTTTTTGCTGAGATCTTTTTTACAGTTTTCCTAAATGCAATCGGCAAATTCCTTTCCTAAATCTTTACAGTTTCATTAATGTATATGTGTATATATATATATAATACTCTATTACAGTACTAGGTAGAACAGTGAATACAAACACAGAAAAAATGGCTAACTCCCCATTAAGGAATATCTGGAAGAAGAACGTGGAGAGTGAAGTGTCTTCCATTGACGTTACTATGCACCAGTTCCCCTTCGTAGCTTTTGATATGGAGTTTCCCGGTTTCCTCCATAACACTCCCCGAACCGCATCCTTGGAACGACGGTATGATGATTTAAGGATGAACGTGGATGTTCTCGAACCCATCCAGCTAGGTTTTGCGTTGTTCGACGCGGGTGGGAAAATAGGTGGTACTTGGCAAGTTAACTTCTGCAACTTCGATCTCTCCCTGGATCCTCACGTGACTGCCTCCATCGAGTTGTTGAAGAAGAATGGCGTCGATGTGGAGAAGAGCAATAAAGATGGTGTTGACTCCTACTCGTTCGTCGAGAGATTCATGGATATCGCCAAGAACCATAGGGAGGTGCGGTTCATTA
>JAOWAN010000047.1:6148975-6159458 GCA_028566635.1 Lobelia cardinalis | reverse complement strand
AGAGAGAGAGAGAGAGAGAGAGAGAGAGAGAGAGAGAGAGAGAGAGAGAGAGAGAGAGAGAGAGAGAGAGAATTTGAGTACAAAAAGAAGCTTATTAAGACTTACGACGAGTGCTTGTCACTACCCTTTTTGCGCGTACACTAGAACTTTTAGCTTTTTTCCTGGATAAATTTACATTGATCTTTATATTTTCCTCTTCATCATAATTTTCATAATCGTCGTCCTCTTCGTCTTCATCCGAATCCTCAGCATCATTGTCATCCTCTTCATCTTCTTCCGACTCCTTGTATGAATAGTCATCCCCAGTGCTATCGGTATCATCATCATCATCTGAAACCGAAACATGCTCATCATTATCAAACCGAGGGACAACAGTTTCATTGAATTTTAATCAACCTAACCATCAAAGTTTACAGCAACATTTTTCTACTCTACAAAGTTAAAACAATCCTTTAAGCGTTAGATAAAAGCAAAGCATAGAATGAGTGTACGGGGCACATATGTGCCTGTGACAGAGAGACAGATCATAATGTACTGAACACTGCTTTATACCTTTACCTTCTTCATCATCTTCTTCTTCAATCTCCATGTCATCAATGTCATTCTCCTCATCATCTTCATTCTGTACTTCCTTCACCTCATTACCTTCATTCTCTCTTGTCTCTTTTTCATTCTCTTCTCCTTTCTCCTTTACTCTGATGCAACATGTTGCAGTAGAATCCTTCTCACAAGCGGTTGGTCCAAAGAGTTTGAAATCGAATATGTTTCCTCCATCATACTTAAAAACGAGAAAGTCTCCTAGGCTCACACCATTATCTGCAACAAACTTTATCCAACCTTGTACGAAGAAATGCTCATTTCTGACCTTGAGCACTTTCACAGACCAAAGATTCCCATTTTTATCCCTAAGTAACACCTTGTCTGGTAGCATACCTTTCATATAAGATGTGAAAGACAAGGGGACCATCTGTAATAGAGAGTACTTTTTAAGTCGATCAGAAAATAGCCATCTGCTTAAATTTATCTACGTAAACAAGCTTTACTTTTCTAAACCTGCATCAGTGAATGAAACTTTGCCACAGGGTATAAATGTTTGAGAAAGTCACCAGAACTGAAGATTCTCCTTTTTTTTTTTCCTCATTGAATTCAATAGTAGACGATGCTTAAGATCTTTTCACCGTTCTTCCTAATCAACCACATAATTACGGTCTTACAGACAGACTCCATATTCAACCAAAATTAGTCAACAAAAGTCTTTTTCTTTTCATTTGTAGATGCACCATTCTGTGCAATGAAATTTACCCAACCATCTACAAAGATGAAATTGTACAACAACGGAGCAATGAATTCCTCCATAGATATGTAGACACATAGATGTTCCTAGGTGAGATCAACTAAAACAATCTACAGCTGGAAAATGAAACCCTTTTTTCCAATCAATTTGGAATCCACCCGCCAAAACCAGTAAAACCCCATTTCCTTTTTTCACAAGGGTGGGGAAACCATCAAAAAAGGGATCACAGAAGTACAAAACAGAACCCCAAATGACCAATAAATGAAGAAAAGAAGAAGAAAGTAGTTGAGGCACATACCAGTTTGTGTAAGCTCAATTCAGGGTCATAGAACTTGAAGAAAGCAGGTATCTTTTTAGTTGCTGCCATCTTGGAATGCCTTACCATAATCACCTGCTCTAATCAAATCAGGAAAAAGAAACTGGAACCAAGCATAAGAGAGAGAGAGAGAGAGAGAGAGAGAGAGAGAGAGAGAGAGAGAGAGAGAGAGAGAGAGAGAGAGAGAGAGAGAGAGTAGACTCCCGTTTGAAATCAGTGTGGCTGTAGAGGCAGTAGCATTTACACATTACAAAACAAAGAGTTTAATGCTGGATGTGTAGGAGTTTGTTGGTATTTATTTCCTTTCCAGGATGAGCTAATATTGGGAATCAGATTGTGATCAGTACCCAGTTCTGTTTTTCCATTTTGGGTGAACTTCATAATGTATTGTAGTACAGTACAGCCTTAACTAAAGCTTTGCACTTTTGCCACCATTCATGTCTTTTAAGGGGCTATTAGGTTTTTGGTTGTTCTCTTTTTAGAAGTTCTTAAAACATTTTTGCGTGTAATGTAAGGAAATTGATCCCAATTCCCACCATTGTGAAGATTTCATCAAACACACAAAAAAGAGTATCTAGTCATTAATTATAATCAACCGCTGCCCGCGGGGACAACTTGGTAAACTGGCCGTGATAGCCGACCTTGACAACCACCACCGCCACGACCTCCCCAAGCCATCTCCATCTTCCCATTTCATTCTCGCTCTACAAACCCAGAATGGCCATGTTTCCAACCATCATCTAATAACTCTTCAACCATGTAGTTTTTGAGAAAACTTGTAGTGCGAAATCTCCCACTTAGTTCTTCGTTTTTGTTGATAATGTCTATATGCTCAAAAAAGAACTCACATTGCAAAAGGAAAAAGATTTAACCATATCTTTTCCCACCATATCGTTTTTGAGAATAGATTTAAAATATATTCTGCAAATTATTGTTGTAAGAATGCAACACTTTGTGTATCTAAAGAGCAAACCCAGATGATGAGTTGTATATCCATTTATTAGACCAATTTAGGCCTTTATATATATATATATATATATATATATATATATATATTAATTTCAAAAGAAACAAAAACATAAAAATAAAAAAGGGCCAGATCGATACCACCGCAAAGGCAATGAAGTGGGATTTTACATTTCGAAGAAAGATGCTGTAGAGCAGTGTCACCAGTGTCATAATATCATACCATAATAGCCCCGACAAATTCAATCCAGAATTGAGTATCAACACCAACAGCACAATCTCCTTGCAATTTGTTAAATATCTTTTCAGCCTTATCAAGATTGCCAAGTTGTACTAACGAATTTAAGTATATGTTTTAATTGTACGGTTGGGACGACAGACCTCGATGTATTGGAAGAAAATAGATTCCATTTTTTCATGTAGACTTCAATTGAAGTACATATCCATCAAATCAACAAATGCTGGCATCAGTCGCTTCCTAGCTAATTTATCTAGTTTTGTCCGTATCTACAGAAATTTATAAAACACCATAAGTCATTACTAGATAGAAGAATTACACCAACATTTCACAAAGAGATTTGACATGTTGATCAGTATTTAAGGCAAAAGCATCAAAAAACTTGCTCTAAACCCGGTCTCCTTTTCTCGAATACGCATAAAATGAACTGCAACATAAGTCCAATCATCTTGCCTAAACCCTTTCTTCTACCCATTCAAATAATAATCACGATCACTGGCACATGTGAAGTTCATCCAAAGCACAGGAGTACACAGCTAAAGTCCTAAAATGAAACCAAAAAATACAAAAAAATCAAGTTATAATTTTATTGTTGTAGCATTTCAAGTGCTATATTTATACACCAACTACCAAGGTTCCCAAAGTTACTTAACAATTACCAGTTTAATGAACATGGACAGGTGCGAACAATAGTAATAGCTACTAATGGCAAGAGCATACAGGTGCATAACATGTAAGAATGGCTGCGCGGTCACAGTCTCACAGCTAAACCGAAAAAAATGATGAACCAAAAACAATTACCCAATAATTGTGGAAGGTGAGAACATCAGCTTGTAATATCAATAGATGCTCAGCAAGTCTAATCACCCAGGTTTTGCCCTTGGCAAAGTCAAGTGTAGACTGATAGAACAGGCACCTCATGGCTCAACACCATTAGTTTGTATAAAAAATTCAAGCTGATACAGCTCCCCCTTGAAGAGGTTCATATCCAATATGCTGCCAATAACTGTTATGAGATTCATTTCCATATTGCAGCCCATTTCTGTTATGAGATCCATTTCCATATTGCTGGCCATTTTCATTTCTGTAAGGCAATCCATTTTCATATCCATACAGGGCTCCGTTGCTATATTGGTGCCCATGACCATGCTGTGTCTCGTTGTTATACTGCTGTCCATTCTCCTGTTGCGGTTGAATGCCATTTTGCTGCCAATTCACAAGTTGAGGTTGATTGCTATATATTTGTGGTGAGTTGCTATACTGCTGCCCATATTCCTGAATGGGTCCATTTTGCGGTTGAATGCCATTCTGCTGCCAATTCACATGTTGAAGTTGAATGCTATATTTTTGTGGTGAGTTGCTATACTGCTGCCCATATCCCTGAATGGGTCCATTGCTAAACTGATGCCCATATCCCTGAATGGGTCCATTGCTAAACTGCTGCCTGTTTACCAGTTGAGGTGCATTACTGTATTGTTGCCCATTTGCCTGTTGTAGCCCACTGCTATACTGCCACCCAATCACCTGTTGAGGTGTATTGCTGTACTGTTGCCCCTTCGCCTGTTGTAATCCACTGCTATGCTGGGGTCCGTTGCTATATTGGTGCCCATGACCATGCTGTGTCCCATTGTTATACTGCTGCCCATTTACATGTTGCTGTTGATTACCATTCTGCTGCCAATTCACATGTTGAGGTTGATTGCTATAGTGTTGCGGTGTGTTGCTATACTGCGGCCCATATCCCTGTATGGATTCACTGCTAAGATGCTGCCTGTTTACCTGTTGAGGTGCATTGCTGTACTTTTGCCCATTTGCCTGTTGTAGCCCACTGGTATACTGCAGCCCATTCACCTGTTGAGGTGTATTACCGTACTGTCGCCCATTTGCCTGTTGTAATCCACTGCTATACTGCTGCGGCTGCTGCCCATTTCCCTGTTGAGGTGCATTGTTGTACAGTTGACCATTTGCCTGTTGTAGCCCAATGCTATACTGCGGCCCATTCACCTGTTGAGGTGTATTGCTGTACTGTTGCCCCTTTGCCTGTTGTAATCCACTGCTATACTGCTGCGGCTGCTGCCCATTTCCCTGTTGCAGTTCATTGCTATACTGATGCCCTTGAGCCTGTTGTGGTGTACTTGTGTACTGCGGCACACCATTACTGTAATTCTGACTATAACCGTGTTGCTGCCCGTTTCCACGTGATCCATTTCTATACACAATTTCAGCATAACCAGGCAATCTAGCATTCAGAAGCCGTTCAATCTCGTCTTTACGACCTATAATATTAAAAGCTTGAAGTACAAATTCTTTAAGCGCAGGGGCAACGCCAACACCATAGTTAACCATTTGTCCCAACAAATCCAAACTTAGGTCAAATTCACCCATGCCGTAAAGCTCCCTGATAACCAAATCATAGGTAACAGCATCCGGCTTCGGTTCTCTTTCCCCCATTTTAGTCAGAATGGAAGCACATTCTTCAACCTTGCCCTTCTCAATCAATTCAGAAAACCATTTGTTTGCATAAGTAGGAATCACTCTTAAACCAGCCTCCACCATCTTAACGTACTTCTCCAGCGCATCGTCCACCCTCCCAACCTTGAAATAAGCATCTATCAAGGTTCTGTAAGTGTCAACATCCGGAGATAACGACTTACCACACAATTCAACATATAACTTCTCCGCCACCTCCATCATCTCATTCTCGCAGTACATAGCAATAATATTATTAAAGCCGGCAGTATCCATCGCAAAAGCCGGA
The DNA here is from genome assembly GCA_028566635.1 of Lobelia cardinalis. Lineage (NCBI taxonomy): Eukaryota > Viridiplantae > Streptophyta > Magnoliopsida > Asterales > Campanulaceae > Lobelia > Lobelia cardinalis. The sequence goes on along the minus strand of JAOWAN010000047.1, from coordinate 6,153,886 downwards.
TATAACGACTTACCACACAATTCAACATATCCACTGCTATATTGATGCGGCTGCTGCCCATTTCCCTGTTGAGGTGCATTGTCGTAATGTTGCCCATTTGCCTGTTGTAGCCCAATGCTATACTGCGGCCCATTCACCTGTTGAGGTGTATTGCTGTACAGTTGCCCCTTAGCTTGTTGTAATCCGCTGCTATACTGCTGCGTCTGCTCCCCATTTCCCGGTTGCAGTCCATTCCTATACTGATGCCCTTGAGCCTGTTGTGGTGTACTTGTGTACACACCATTACTATAATGCGGACTATAACCCTGTTGCTGCCCATTTCCATGTTGTGATCCATTTCTATACACAATTTCAGCATAACCAGGCAATCTAGCATTCAAAAGCCGTTCAATCTCTTCTTTACGACCTATTTTATCATAAGCTTCAAGTACAAATTCTTTAAGCGCAGGGGCAACGCCAACACCATAACTAACCATTTGTCCCAACAAATCCAAACTTAGGTCAAATTCACCAATGCCGTAAAGCTCCCTGATAACCAAATCATAGGTAACAGCATCCGGCTTGGGTTCTCTTTCACCCATTTTAGTCAGAATGGAAGCACATTCAGCAACCTTGCCCTTCTCAATCAATTCAGAAAACCATTTGTTCGCATAAGTAGGAATCACTCTTAAACCAGCCTCCACCATCTTAACATACTTCTCCAGCGCATCGTCCACCCTCCCAACCTTGAAATAAGCATCTATCAAGGTTCTGTAAGTGTCAAAATCCGGAGATAACGACTTACCACACAATTCAACATATAACTTCTCAGCCTCCTCCAGCATCTCATTCTCGCAGTACATAGCAATAATTTTATTAAAGCCGGCAGTATCCATCGCAGAAGCCAGAAATAACGACTTAGCACACAACTCAACATATCCACTGCTATACTGCTGCCCATTTCCCTGTTGAGGTGCATCGTCGTAATGTTGCCCATTTGCCTGTTGTAGCCCAATGCAATACTGCGGCCCATTCACCTGTTGAGGTGTATTACTGCACAGTGGCCCCTTTGCCTGTTGTAATCCGCTGCTATACTGCTGCAGCTGCTCCCCATTTCCCTGTTGCAGTCCATTGCTATACTGATGGCCTTGAGCCTGTTGTGGTGTACTTGTGTACTGCGGAACACCATTGCTGTAATGCTGACCATAACCCTGTTGCTGCCCAGCATAACCAGGCAATCTAGCATTCAAAAGCTGTTCAATCTCTTCTTTACGACCTATTTTATCATAAGCTTCAAGTACAAATTCTTTAAGAGCAGGGGCAACACCAACACCATAGTTAACCATCTGTCCCAGCAAATCCACACTTGTGTCACAGTTGCCTATACTGCAAAGCCCCCTGATCACCAAATCATAGGTAACAGCATCCGGCTTCGGTTCTCGTTTCCCCATTTTAGTCAGAATGGAAGCACATTCGGCAACCTTGCCCTTCTCAATCAATTCAGAAAACCATTTGTTTGCATAAGTAGGAATCACTCTTAAACCATCCTCCACCATCTTAACATACTTCTTCAGGGCATTATCCACCCTCCCAAGCTTGAAATAAGCATCTATCAAGTTTCTGTAAGTGTTAACATCCGGAGATAACGACTTACCACACAATTCAACATATAACTTCTCAGCATCCTCCATCATCTCATTCTCGCAGTACCTAGCAATAATATTACTAAAGCCGGCAGTATCCATCGAAAAAGGCTTCGATTTGGGAGCCTTGCCAGCCTTCTTGAACACAGTATAAGCCTCCTCAGCCTTCCCCAACCTAAAACACTCATTCACCATTATATTAAAAGTATCAGAATTCACTGCCATACCAGCAGGCGGGGTATGATTATCCAACATCGTGTCAAACAATGCCTCGGCCTCTGCCTTCTTACCATGCCTGAGCAAAACCTCTAAAAGGGCATTACAAGTGGGAGGATGCATCCTAAAATTCTTATCCAATAACGACTTATAAGACTCCATCGCCTCTCTATCCCTACCTCTGCTGAAGAACCACTCCATATAAGTAGCATTCACAACCCCATCGTAAACCAAACATCTTTCTTTGAGTTCATCAAAAAACTCATTGGCCTTTTCAAGATTTTCTAAATTCAGAAACCCAGAAATTAAGTTATTGAAAACACGGGAATCCGCACCTTGGCCATCATTCTGCATTTTGCGGAGCAAGTCCACAGCTTCACTGATTCTTCCAGCATCAATCAAGCCCTTGGTTAAATGCCTGTAAGTGACTGAAGAAGGGTTAAAGTGCGGGTTTTGGATTATTTCTTGGTAAACCTCGAGTGCTCTATCGACCTCGCCGCTGTCACAAAGCGTGTTAATGAGGATATTATAAGAGACCACATTTGGGAGAATATTGGATTGCTTGAAAAAGTAAGGGAAAAGAGCAATGGCATCAGAATAGCGCTTGGCGCGATGCATGGAGGCGATGATGGCGTTGCAGGTGAAGACGGTGGGACGAGGGGAGGAGAATACGGACTGGCGGGCAACTACGGAGGCGTTGTCGAGATCGCCAGCTCGGATTAGGGACTGGACGCGGTTGTGGAGGGAGAGGCGGGGGCCGACAAGGGAGGAGGTGGTTTCAGGGCCGCGGGGGCCTTTGGTATAGCCATAGGGGCTGGGGAGCGGGGCGTTATGGTCGCGGCGGAGGGCGTGGAGAGGGGGCTCTATGCGGAGGCGACGTTCGGCAGCGGCTTCTTCGGGGGAGGAGAAAGAGAAGGAGCGAGAGGGGGTAAAGGAGATGATGGGGTTTTGGGAGTGGAGGTAGAAGAGGTAGAGGTGGGATAGGGATTGAGTTGCGACGGCTGAGGTGGTGGAGGAACGGCGGAGGGAGTGTTTGAGTGTCATGGTGGAGAGAGAGAGAGAGAGAGAGAGAGAGAGAGAGAGAGAGAGAGTGAGAGAGAGAAAAAGAATGACATTTTTTAAACCCCTAAATTTCCAGGGACAAAAATGCTTAAACCCCCCCCACCCACGTTCTGCTTCTTTCAGTTTCGTTGCATTTTCCCAGTTCCATTTAATTTAATTTTAAAAACAATTTGGCCCCAAAGGGACGTAGTTTCATTTAAATTGTACTAAAGGCTTTATTATTAATTTCTTTTATCAATATATAATTATATTTATAATTCTATAAAACTAATAAAATAAAATAATAATATAGTATTTAAAAATAATTTCAGATGTTGGACTAAAATCTACTGCGCGCAATACAAACATAAATATGTTAAAATTTTTAATTTATATTCTCTTTTTGAAAATAAAAACAAAATGCATTATACATAATGGATACAACTCCCTCCCTGCAGGAGTTCTAGATCTGGACCCAACCCACCCCAAAGATGATCATCGGTGCCCTGCCTGCCTATTTTGAGGAAGACTTGCCTTCAAGCTCAAGGAAGGATCAAGGAGAAGAGTTCCCAGTTACTGCATTTCCATCTGAAATCTTCCTTCTCCAGAAAATCAACAGGCATGCAGTGACTGATCGAATGAATACTAGCTAGCTAGCTAGTTGCAGACCAAAAAACCCCAAGGACTTTTTTTTTCCCAATACATTGATGTTAGTTGGCGGTGCGGTCGCTTATGTTATGAACAACTAAACGCAAAACACTTCCCTCAATAATCGATTTGAGGGAAGCACGCGCCACCGATCTTTAAAGAATAAAAATGAAGAACATAACTCATTCCTCATTTCTTCGAACAACTCCCTCCGTCTCAAAAAGATCTTTTTATTTGATCGTTTCAATTAAATTTAATTTTTGATTATTTTTTTAAAAAAAGCTACTCAATATTAATTAATTATGAAATTGTAAGAATGTCATTGATAGTTATCTAATAATATTTCACTATGTGTTTCTTATAATTTTATAATATTAATGAAATTTGCTAAATATTTAGCTAAAATGCGGCTCGGACAGGAATACAATGGGTTAAATACTTCGAAAGGTCACAGGATATAACAATTGGACTGGGGTGGTGGCGCAGTTGGCTAGCGCGTAGGTCTCATAGCTTCTGAGTTGAGTTATCCTGAGGTCGAGAGTTCGAGCCTCTCTCACCCCATATCAACTTTTTACCATTCTTTTCTGTGCTTATACCATTTTTGTACATCATATATATAATTGAACCATATATACCAAAAACTCTATACAATCTCACTACACAATGAAGGTGTGGCTCATGCGTGGTGCTGAGTACCGTAGAATCATGGAAGCTTCTGATGATTTTTTGGTCCGTTTGTTGCATGCCAATTTGATTTAAGTGTTCTTCAGGTAGACGATTTGGAACCCCCCGTGTTTGGGGTTCCCGTCAGCAGTTGCATTTCATGGTCAAGATGAAGATCACATAGCCAACCTATATATATATATCTAGTTAATAAATGTCTACTGCTGAAACCGATATCCAGGTTGCTATGCCGATTTAGCTCAACCAGATGTACAAGCAGTTACTTATCTTGCCAATGAGGATCTACAAGAGTACCATACTGCTGCCCAGGGTCTTGCTGCTGCAGTGAGTCTCTTTGTCTCTCATCTTTTTCCTTTACCATATCATGCAGCAGCATACTTGTCAATCCAGTATCTGCTTTAATTGCCACGGTGCCTCCTCATTCGCGAAATGAAGCTTTCTTACCTGTACGAGAATTCTTCTCCCCAAGCAAAAAATGCTAAACAAGCATCATCAGTCTCTCTTACCATTTTTGCTCATCTTCATGCATGATCAACAGGTTTGAAATTGAACCTCCACCGGGGCAGACATATAAAAGGATCTTATATCCTGCAATGTCACTAGATCACCAATAATCTACACTGGTGTCACCGGCCGGCTACTCGTAGGCACGAGAGGCTCTCAGCGGGTGCGTCGCGAAGCCCCACAACAAGGCAACGCC
>JAOWAN010000047.1:6089434-6139991 GCA_028566635.1 Lobelia cardinalis | reverse complement strand
CACACGAGATGTGTCCCGTGTGAGATCACACGATCATCTCGTGTGGTTTTACACGAGATGAAATAGGGCATCTCGTGTATATTTACACGAGACGGGCAAGGACAGCTTTGGAATATTTAGTTCCCTGTATTTAAAGTTCCCTGTATATAAATATATCCGTTATCATATGAACTACTACTACTAGTAAATAGATTCCTAACCGAATTACTCTGTTCATGATCCAATGGCCCGGTAACTTAGGACAATCTTCTCGCCTCATTTGAGAGATTGGGTGACTCGCAATTAGTGAACCTTAGAAAGGAATCAAATTCAAGACAAGGGCCAATCTCTACCAGTAATCGTTGCAGGAACAGGTGCCTCCCTTAAAATGGTGGAATCTGCTCCCATCCCTCACTATAATTTCCCTTTCGAATACCTTTGACAGAATTTTGGTCATCTCATGGCAATCTCCACAGACCCTCAAATTCTTCACTATGCGGATGCAGTCCCTAGGCCCTGTTACCAACAACCCAAAAGCAATCGCCAACCTCTCACTGTGTTCTTTGATCGCGTTCTGTTTTTCTTCCTCTGCTATGTCATGCAAAACTGGTGAAACATTAGGCATATAGCCAGCTTCTGCAACTCTCGTGTTCATAACATGGAGCATCTTATAAATCTCTGACGATCTTTCATGTTCTCTGTCCCCAGCAACAAATTGATGAATTCTTCCCTGGGCCTCAATCAAGCTCCATCCCGGAACCTTTTTTACTCTCCGATTAAGCATCAATCCTCGAGTCTTAACTACATCTTCCCATTTGCTTGATTTTGCATAAATGCCAGCTAGTTGTACGTAATTTCCATGATGATCTGGATTCAGTTTGATTAACTTTTGACCAATCTCTTCACCCAATTCTACTAACCCATGAACCTTACAAGCACCAAGCAGTGTTGCCCATAGAACAGGGTCCGATGGGATCAACATCCTCTCAACTAATTCAATGCCCTCAACTACTAAACCAGCACGGCCCAATAGATCAACCATGCACCCATAATGCTCCATCTCTGGATCAATGCCGTAATTTTCTGTCATCAACTTATAATAATATCGACCCTCGTCAACTAAACGCGCTCGACTACACGCATTCAAGACCCCAATAAAGGTCACATTCACCGGTCTAAATCCTTCACTCCTAAATTTCTCAAATAGGGCAAGTGCCTCCTTCCCCAGCCCATGCATAGCCAACCCACAAATCATAACATTCCACGATGAAACATCCCTACGAGGCATGTTATCGAAAAATTCCTGCGCTTGACCAATGCAGCCACATTTCGCATACATGTCAATAAGAGCAGTACAAATGGGAACTGTCATAGGAAAGCCCAATGAGTCTATAACAGAATGAACGAGCCTACCAATTTCAATCAAACCCAACTGAGCACAAGCAGAGAGAACAGTCACCAATATAGCCTCATTAGGCACCAACCCAACCTCCCTCATTTGTTGGAACCGCGCCAACCCTTCTTCCAACAACCCATTCTGAACGTACCCAGTTATCAACGCACTCCACGACACAACATCTCTCTCAGGCATTTCCTTGAACACATCCTCTGCAGCCTCGATCCTCCCGTCCCTTGCATACCCAGCCAGCATCGCGTTCCAAGTAACAACATCTCGACACTCAGGACATTCATCAAACACCCGTTTCGAACACTCAATTCTACAACTAGCAACATAGAAATGAATCAACGAATTTCTAATATAAACATCTCGATCAAACCCAAGTTTCACAACGTGAGAATGGACTTGAGTCCCTTCAACCAAACCCAAAACTTTACTACAAGCTTGTAAAAGGAAAGGGAAAGTGTAGTTATTAGGCTGCAAATCTTTCATCTTTATAAAGCCATAGAGAGCCAACGACTGCCGAGGGGATTCACTCTTGGCGAAGCATCGGATTAGGTTATTGACGGCAAAAAGAGATGGGTTTGGGATGGATTGAAGGATGGAGAAAGAGTAGTGAAAAGGGGTAGAAGGGGAGTGAGCCAATGCGGCCAGGAGGTGACCCATGAGCTGGGTGTCGCCGGAGAAGCCGGCGGTGATGAGTCGGGCATGGGCTTGCTTGGTTTGGGATAGGGAAGGGTGGGGTGGCAGGGAAAGGGTTGGAGAATGGAAGGATTTTGCTGTTGAGAATCGTTTGGAGAGAGAGAGCCACAGGAGAGGTTTTTGTTTGATTACAAACATAAAGCAAATGGATGTAAGAAGATTGGAGCAGCAGCTGCACTGAAGAATAGAGCAAAACTTTTCAAGCTGTTTGGGCTCTCAAATTGGACTCTACTTTATTTTGGCTTAACCACACATTTTTGCATTCTTTGCACACTTAATATTGGAGCCTACGTGATAGGTAGTTAATTCCAGGTTTTCTCCAATCTGATTCCTACCTCAGTACTCGACCCGATGGGGACGCAGTTAGGACGCCGATGACAGCACCGACTCCGAATGTGATTCAACCCCGAGGTCATCTCCACCTTGTCGATCATGCATCTGAGCTCGGGTTACCCCCAGTTCGAATGTCACTCCCACCAGCCGTCAGGTTAATGTTAGTTGGATCTGTCCCTAATCGCCGTCTCGTGGAAACACAACATTGGCTTGTCAGAAAATCATGGGAAACATTTAGAGCCAACATCCACTGCTTCACCAACCTGATACTATTTGAGTGGTTCTCAAGGTACGGCTTCGATCAACCCCACTGGTCCACTGAGGTCGTGGACTTGGTCTCCTAGGTCAACACTATGAATACCTTCTTGAGTTGTGTGGTTATCTTGCCAGGGTTCTCTTTCTTTCCTTTGGTTTTCACCCTCTGGTCACTGGCCATTGAGCTAGGTCCAAGCTCATATGTGTTGTACTTGTGTTATTTCCACTAATTCTCAGGTTTCACATACCTCACTCAGCAATCCAGCTACCCTGATTCTGATATAGACTACACCAGATTCCAGCGAGATCATTTTATACACGATCACAATGCAAAGTGGGGCGCTTGACTTGGTAAACTGCAAAATCCATTAATCTCTTATTTCTTTCTTTTTTTTTTTTCAATTCTAAATTAAGCTTTTCATTCTTTTAATGCCTCCAAAGTGATAAAATTATGATGGTAGAGTCAAGTTGAGCATATCAGTAGGCTCTTCGGCTACAACACTATGGCAGGATTAGCATTCATGCACATGGTGCCTCTCTAAACGAATGAGCACTCTTCAATTCGAAAAAAGTTGTCATTCTATGGCACCTAACGACCTAAATGGTGTTACAACAAAATAACGAATAACAATCAAACTGGCTTTAGATTCCAGATGCTGGCACCAACTCTAGAATTCTTAATAGAGCATCAAACCACTTTATTAGTAGCACCATATCAGATATTGCAGATTTACAGTACTTGTGTCTTCACACGAACACACGAGTGTGGTTCTTTGTGCCAAATACTATAAATATATACGGCATAACAACAAAATGTAGGAAAGGAATTCGAAATGGATATGTTTAGTTTACAGTAGCAGATTTTATCTAATATTGATTACAGCAACACCAAGGCCACGATTAAACTCCTGCCAAGTGCACCATAGAGCCATCTGGCGTGCCTATGATTTCAAGTCTACAACCCCAAGCTTCATCACAAGTACCCTGGCTAGTGTAATGCAAAATGTTGCCTCCTTAGCTGCTAAGATCAACCATGTTCTGTTAAATTCTGAAGAAGATTGAAACTTCAGCCATGAAATAATTAAACTAAAAGAAATTAAAAAAAAAACCTCAAATAAAAAAAAACAGTATTGATTGTCAACCTCCTCACGAAATATAAATATCCAAACATGAAACAGAAACTGGACTTTTACCTGAAGGTACAATTCTGTTCAAAATGATCTTTGACCTCCTTTGGGTTTTCCAGAGCTTCCCACCAGTTTTTCTCTGTCTCAATGCAGTTTAGCTTCAACCCACTGTCTGTTCTTAAAGGTAATCTTTTCAATTTTGGACATCCGTGTATCCTCAGCTTCTCCAGAGAAGGCCACTTGAGTGAGTCATTAGCAAAAATACTTCCTAACTGAGGCATATCTAGAAGTATTAGTTTCTTTAGCTTTGGAAAGATTTGTGGTCCAACATTTCCGGATTCCGTAATTATCTCTTCAACTCCAGCGCAGTTGCTTACTTCCAGATGTTGTATTTCAGAAAGTTGTAGAATTACACCATAAGAACAAACCCCAATCAACATGGGACAATTGCTCAGAACAAGGGTCTTCAACTTGCACATACTTTGCGTGGAACCTTCCCAAATGCTTTTTAATTCTTGCATATTCTTTACTTGTAATCTCTCCAGATTTGGAAGGAATGAACTGCCTGTTACGTGGTTACCATCCACAATAGTTCTTATCTTACTACAACTTTCAATGAAACAACCTCGAATCTGATTCGTGCTTCCAGCCTCAAAGCTAGAGAGATGCTCAAGTTCTTTGTGGTTAATCAATTCAAATGCATCAGCATTACAAAGCATCTTGGAAATTGCGGGATGACTACCATCAATATTACCATCACAATATCTCACATACCTTTGGTATCGCGAAAACTTGGGAATTTGAGGAAGTGATGAGAGGTGACCGCCAACAAAAACTTGAAATGAGGTGAAGTCAAAGCTGTCTTTTCTCTGAAAAAAGCTTTTAAGGTTGTCTTCTCTGGGGAAGTAGATTTTCGGGGAACCATCCACAACTTTTATGACATCTATGATCTCATTTTCATAGCAGAACTGAAGGGCAGAAAGCTTTGTCAATGTATCTATGTGTATTATAACGCCACTTAGCAGTATATGAAACTCAACCTTTACATCTATGACCAGCTCTTTCAAGGTAGAAATCTTAGAAATCACTTGGCAATTGGACAGTAAATTTTGGTTGTCATTTCTGTTGCCAAACGCGATGAATGATACAAGTAACCTCCTTAGCCTGATCAAGCTCTCTATTTGGGGTGGGATATTATAGAGTCCACTCCCACGAATATCAAGAACTTCAAGTTGTTGCAGTTCATTTATTTCTGAAGGCAACTCCACTAAATCCACACAACCCCTTAAATAGAGCACTTTAATGCTGGCCAGCTTCAACAAAGAAAGGGGCAATGATGCAATTCCTGTACAATACAAGTCCAAAACGCGAAGGTTTTTCATTTCCTGAAAGAATGCAGTAGGAATTGTTTTCAAGTTCGGATTTTTCTGGAGCAAAAGAGTGGATAGCATGGAACAATCAGGCTTGTCAGGTAAGGTATCTAGTTTACTATCAATCAAAGAAATCCGCCTCTTCTCTGTCCAATACTCAACACTTGGGAGTTTGTACAATGCTTCACCTGATTTCACCAGATTCTTACATTCCTCGTCCACTGACAAATTATACAAAGCTACCTGACGAATCAATTTGTGTATCCTAATGTACTGCCTACACACACTTTCCTCAAATAGAGACACCATCTTGAGATACTCCAATGTATCACGCCCATTAACACGGGACTCGTCCTCATCATCATGATTGCTACCAAGGAGATCTTCAGCAGTCCAGTTGTCTAATAAACAATTTTTATCTATTTCAGTGTCTTCCGGATACATTGCACTATAGAAGAAGCATTTTCTTCGAGGACCCGTTAAGTAATCACAGCAGAAATTCAGTAACTTAAACATTTCGCTCATGGAATCATCACCCTTTGCAGGCCACTTCCTCAAGTTCTTTAAGCCATCATGCCAGCTCTCTTCAGTCTCTTTCACCCGAAATGCACCAGCTGCCACCTTTATCATGAGCGGATGATAACCACACAAATTGACTACTGAAGGCATTAGTCGATTGATGTTAGGGTTTTCTTCAAGATCCGTGCGGCCAAGAACATTTTTGAACATGTTTAGTGATTCCTTCTTATTTAATTTTGCCACATTGGTGTGCCTGTTCGCTATCGAGAAACAGACATGACGCAGCCTAGTTGTAAACACAATCTTGCTACCACTGTTACCTATGGGAATCCCAATTTGATGTAAATTGAGATCTTCTTTGACATCATCAAGAAGTAGCAAATACTTCTTACTCTGCAACTCTTCCCTTAGTGTAGATGCAACTTTATTAGTGTGGCTGGAGTCTTCCCTATTGAAATTTAGTCGTTGGGCAATCGCCTGTTGCAACTGCTCAACACTGAAGTTCTCCTTGCTCCCCTCTCTCGAAACCGTCACCCAAATGACAATATTAAACATCTCAGCAACTTTATCATTGTTATTCAAGTTCTGCATTATGGCCGTTTTCCCACTCCCAACCAATCCATGTATTCTAATCCCTGTAACTTTGGGATTAGATAGCCAACCCAATATCCGCTCCAGTGGTCCTTGGAGTGTTGGAATTCCTTCAATTTCTGGCGCAATCATCTTCACAACGCATGCTGGTTCTTTGTCGATTAAAAAGTCTCCCAACTGATTGCCCTCCTCCACATAATTCAAAACCTGTAAGCCCTTCTTCTTCATCTTCTCACTGAAATTTGAACGTGGGCGAATACAGAAAATCCTAGAGCGTCTTCTTTTCTTTTTGTATTCGCTCATTAAGGTTTTCACTTCATCTTCGACTTTCAGTACCTTGCGACTCCAATTGTCGTATGTATTAGATGTTTTTTTTGTGGTCTTAAACTTGCTGACTACATCCTGGTGATCAGCCCTTTTAGCGTGCAACATCTCTACTGCCTCATTTAAAGATTCATAAATCTCATCCAGATCATTTGAAGCGCTGATTGTCTGCCTGAGTGGATCCCATATTGTGGTTTTAGCTTGGAATAGTGCTGCTGCTACACCAGCACCTGCAGCTATTGCTTCTGCCATCTGTTGATCTAGCCTGACAAATATAATCATAAAAATTACACGGAAGTTCGAAGGGTCAATCATATTAAATGCAGCTGTCAAATTCAGAACAAAATAATTCAGGAGTAGACTGGCTTAAAAAGTTCTTATTTGGTTAGAAAGGCAACTCAAGTGAAATAGTACAACAACCAGAGAGAAGGGAGAGAGATAGAGAGATCTACCTTTCTTTACAGCATGCAAAGCACTGGGAGAGCCATCCTCAGTACGTAGCGAGCGAATCAAGAGATTCAAATCTCCTATGGTAGTTGTTCCTAAGTTGCTCAAGAAGTCCAACTCCCGCCATTGATTGCAAGCTGTAAACTTAACTAGAAGCAACAAGAGAAGAACAAGAATGAAAATTGGTAAGAAACAAAGATAAGAAAATAAGAAGTAGCTAGAGAAGATCCTCGTATTTGAGCAATTAAGTGGTAAGGAATTAAACAGAAAAATCATGCTCACCTTTCCACTGATAATCAAGAAAGACTATGAAAGACCTCTAATTAGTAGATCCATCTCTTTTTATGAGCTCAATTTCCTAACTCTTATTGTATGTTAACTCTCTCTCTCTCTCTCTCTCTCTCTCTCTCTCTCTCTCTCTCTCTCACACACACACACACACACACACACACACACACACACGCACACACACATATATAGATAGATACATATTTTTTCAATATTGTCTGTGTGGCGAGCTTGGTTTAGTCGTTACCACCTATCACAACCTTTTGGCAATACATGCACCTTTTTTTGGTTTGTTTGTCTTAATTGCTCTATAGATTCCTTTTACATTTCCATAAACGACAATGGACTTAATTTTGTGGTATTATGGTCCGCCGGATGGGTGTTCTTGTTCTTGCTTACAATTGCCGTCTTTCTAGAAATATTTTTCGTTGAAACTCTAACAAAGGGAAATGAAGATGTGAAGTGCAAAACCTGCAGGTTCTTTAAACTGCAACGGGTGGTATATGTGAGGATTGTTAGAACGAAGCATTGTATCACTGAGTTATAAATGGATTACGAATTTGAATTCAAGAACTGATTTCCATTAACTAATATTAACTAGTAAGAGTAATTACAGAAGGAGAATGTTTAGTGCAGAACAGAAATTTATAGAGTAAATACCGAGGATTATGAAAAAGGGTTAATTGCACAAGAGTGTTCAAAGTAGTGGCATTAGGGTTGCCTATCGCAACGTTCATTTCCGTACTAAAAGGAGGGTTTTAAAAACTGCTAGTATTGCAATTCTTCCACCAGGTGGAATTTAAGTAACCATTTAACGGTCAAAATGTAACAAAAGTCGTGCGGTAAGAAATGATGCCGCTGACTGATTTTAGTGCAAGTTTCCTCGAGGCTTTCTATGAATTGGCACATGGATTTTTGACGCCTATCTAGCTTGGTTACAAGAATGACGGGGCAAGCAGGGTATATAGCAGCATGATCACATTTTAATCTTTGGTTTCTCCTCCTGATTATATACCGATCTGATCTACATGTGGCCGCTTAGGCTGAATATGTTATGCCAAACAACAAGAATCTAGATATATGGCAAAACCTGTCAAACATTTTCACACACACACAAACATCTTTTTTCTGTCTGATGAGCTTGGTTTAGTAGTTACAAACTATGACAACATTTTGGCAATATACTTGCAACCTTCTCTTTGGTTTGTTGGTCTTAATTGCTGTATGGATTCTCTTAACATTTTCCATACATGACAGTGGACTGAATTTCGTGGTATTTAAGGTCTGTTGGATGGACATTTTTGTTCTTGCTTACAATAGCCGTCTTTCTAGAAAGTAAATATAGAAGGATGCATGATTGGATTATATAACTTACTCCCCAAGATTATGAAAAGAAGTATATATGCGTGTTTTTAAAGTTTTTGTGAACATGCATGTAGGGTAACCAATCTCAACTTCAGTCATTTAAGTGACCATTTAACAGTCAAAATGTAAGCAGAAGTTACGCTGTAAGATATGGTGCAGTTAAGAAATGACGCACCTGATTAATTTTGATTGCGAGAATGACTAAGCAAGCGAGGTTTATATATATATATATATATATATATATATATAGCAGCATGGTGATATTTGAAGCTTTGGTTTCTCCTCCTGGTTATATGCTCCCATCTGATCTAGTCTTCTAGATGTGGCCGCTTTGGCCGGACATATTGTACCAAACAAGAAGGAAGGTTCAGGGAGGTTCGCTACTGCCTTTTCTCAAACCATAAGGAGTGGGATCAAAAGTGTGAAAACCTCAAGAAAGAAATGATTTTCTCTCCAACAAATTAATATGTGTATGAATGTGATGAAGGTTTCTTGGAACCATGTTTTTCAACAATTCAAAAATAGTTTTCCCACTAATCTAACAAAATTTTCTATAGATTTTTCCTTTATTTTATTACCAGCTACTGTTTTAATTCTCTCATTCTGCACGCGGGTTGTCCTGGGAAAATCTTTATCCAACATAACTTTATCATCTTTTTCTTATTCATCTTTGAGTAGCCCTTGAGCTGTTTTAGTTTTTGATCATTAACAGCTGCTTATTGAATCGAGTTCCATCTTCTATAATGAAACCTTGGCTTGTAAAAAAGGAATCAGGCCTCTTGTCCATCTCCCTTCCCACAGTTCGTGTCTTTTCAGCTGCAGAGATCAGAGCAGCGACGAATAATTTCAGTACTTTGATTGGGAAAGGCGGATTTGGGAGCGTGTACAGAGGTACTATTGATGATGGCTCAACTACAAAAGTTGTTGCAGTCAAGGTGTGGGATACTGGATCCAATCAAAGCTTGAAGGAGTTTCGCACAGAGGTCGAGGTGCTCTCCAAGGTTCGACACAGAAATGTGGTGAGCCTGCTTGGTTACTATGAGAAATCCTTGTGCCTTGTGTATGAGTATATGGCCTATGGTTCCTTAAGTGAATGTCTGTTCAGTTCCAATTATAAGGGTCTGTCTTTGAATTGGTTGCAACGGCTCAAGATATGTATTGGCGCTGCACGCGGATTAGACTATCTCCACTGTGGTTTAAGTACCACTTGCGGTATCATTCATGGGGATGTCAAGACCTCCAACTTTCTGCTGGATGAGAATTTCGATCTTAAGATTTCGGACTTTGGAATCTCCAAATTAGTCACAAGATGAGTCACTTGATTATACTGATACTGATGTTAAAGGCACATTTGGGTATATAGACCCACATTATTTCTATAGCCATCACTTGTCAAGGAAATCTGATGTGTATTCTTTTGGGGTGGTGTTGTTTGAAGTGCTGTGCGGGAGGAAGGCAGTGGAATACGGTGAACCTTTTGAAGAAAGAATTCTAATTGAATGGGTTCAACCCTACCTAAAGGAAGGAAAACTAGAGTATATTCTCGACCCCAGGCTAAGTGGAGAGATCCTGAGAAATTGTTTGACTGAATTTGCCAAAATTGCTGGCCAATGCTTGCACAAAACTCCAACTGAACGTCCCAGGATGGCCGCGGTTTTGGCCAGGCTCGAGTATTCATTGGCATTGCAAGAGACATTGCAAGATTCTTCTCAAGTTGAGAGAGTTGTTAGTGTTGCTGGGGATTTTGATGGTAGCTTGCATAAAAGCCCAAGAGAACATGCTAATAGGATTACTGCAGGTATGACCATGCCCACAGTTCCGTATCTGTTGGCACTGCCAGATGCAAAAGGTTCTCACGATGCTGCTACCAACCAAGAGTTTGCAGATTCATCAGTTGCTAAGGGGAAGATAACTGATTCCGTTGTTAGTTTAACTCTCAACTTCAATAGAAATCCAAGAAAGCCTCCTGCAACGGCTGGTGTTATGACCTCTGTTACGTTAGTTTCCAGTTCTGGTGGGGATCATGATGGTCACGTCAAGAAGATTCGGTTTTCACTTGCTGAGATCCGACGTGCGACCCGCAATTTTGACAAAGATTTGATCATTGGGCAGGGTGGAATGTCTGGAAAGGTGTACAAAGGGCTTCTTGATGATGGGTCAAGTAGGGTTGCCATCAAGCAGTTGGATTGCTATCCCAATCGAGGTGCCTCAAAGTTTAGAGAAGAGATTGATTTACTTTTAGAATTTCGACACAGGCACCTGGAGTCACTGCTTGGTTACTGCAGCCAGGTTCCTGAGGTGATGCTTGTTTTTGAGTATGTGCCCCGCGGAAATCTAGCTGAGCATCTGCACAAGGTGGACACTCCTCTCTCATGGGTGCAACGTCTGAAGATATGCATAGGTGCTGCTCGTGGACTAGATTACCTTCACTGTGGAACGCCTATCCAGGATGGAATTATACACTGTAACATAAAGAGCTCGAACATTCTGCTAGATGACAAATGGGAAGCTAAGATTTCTGGCCTTGATTTGTCCAATATTATTCATGGAAAGCAGTCGGATACTCATGTGAGCACCTGCATTGTAGGCAACTATGGATATATTGATCCTGATTATATCAGGACCGCCAGATTGACGAGAAAATCTGACGTGTACTCTTTTGGGGTGGTATTGTTTGAAGTGCTGTGTGGGAGGAAAGCTTTGGATTCAAGATTAGAAGACGAGCAGATAGGGCTAGCTAAATGGGCCCAACATTGCCTTGAAGAAAAGCAACTAGACATGATTATCGACCCTAGGTTAAGTGGTCAAGTCCTCCCAAATCATTTGATGTCATTTGCGCAACTTGCAGACCAATGCTTGCACACAAGTCCAAGAAAGCGTCCTACAATGGCCGAAGTTGTGACCAGACTCGAGTATTTGTTGGCACTGCAAGAGAGAGGGGATTCTTCCACGGTTGAGAGAGAGCTTCTTGCTAGTAATGGCATTACACAGTTGGCTAATGTAAGCAGGCATTCTCGTGTAAATCCTGCAGACAAAATGAAATTCAGAAGAAAAGCGCGACATATTATCTCTGGCGCTGCTGCTGTAATCTCTGGTAAAACTGATCCTTTCATTTCATTTCACTCACACTTTAATGTGGTGTATCCATGTATGTGCGTCAGTGTGTGTATCATATAAGTAGGCTAATATTCGATCTCTATTGGAAAAATGAACCAATAGGCACATAACAACACAGAAAGTAAACTAGATAATCCAGGTATTGAAAGATTGCCCCTTCGTTTGTCCCCCGAGTTTTGAATAAATGTAATAATTCAAACCTGGAACAAGCTCGGACAAGATAGGTTTCCTCGAAGCATGCATTAGACCCTCTCCAAACCCTGCAGTGACAAGATTAATCCATATATAGTACTAGATAGGTTTAATAAGATTATATTGAATCATCGGCCCATCACAAGCGATCCAAAAATCTATGGATGATTTTAATGTTAGGTGAATAGTAAAGAACTCCATATAAACCACAATGATTTCCCATTTTCACTCAATGTGGGATATGGGTTATCACACATTTAAATGTCAAGCCTAGCTAGAGAGTCAAGTTTCTATTTCTTTTGAGCAGTTTTAACTTGAAAAGTAGGATACCCTTAATTATTTCATTCTCTCTCTCTCTCTTCAGAACATATATGAAATATTTCCAACATGAAGGGAGCTGACCTCTATAGTCTTTTAACAGGAAAGAGAAAGGACCGTAATGTCAAATTATTAGAGCTTGATACTCGTGGAGATTCCTCACAGATTATAAAAGTAGTGAATAATGTTCCGGCCCTGGACGAGGAGATTGAACTGGAGTTAAAGCAGGTAGAGTACTATATACAGGAAGGCGAAGTTTTGAACAGGATGAAGGACTTTCTACACCTCATCTTGTTTTACCCATTGAAACCTGATGCAGAAATCGACTTCCCTTCCCTTATTCGCAAATTTTCGTCTTTCAGTGTATACATAAGAAGATTACAAGAATCTGTGAACCATGGAGTTACAAATCCTGAAAGGCATCAATTGCTAGCTGATGTTGCACCACTTTTCCATGATATTCAAGAACATTTAGCTGATGCTGCTTTCAATTTGGTGCCGTATTTACCAGAGGACATGGTGCGAAACATGTGTGAACTTCCAGAGTCTGGGAAATGGTCTGGAAAAAGTTTAACATTGGGACCCAGGTCTGAACTAATGCCTTCAACAAGTACAAAATTTGAAGTACGGAGATTAGTGACTGAAGAATTTATGTTGCCAGATTTACCAGAAATACATGCAGGAGCAATTGATTCTGCCATTTGTCGAGCTTCAGAGTGCATTAAGGAGATGACATTCAGAAAGCTAGGAATATCTGGAATCCATGCCAAGGAAGTAGCAAAAGCCTTGAAAAACCTTCCAGAAATAAGAAGCATGTTTGGGGTTGTTCTTTTTGTTTCTGCCTCAAAGTACCAAAGCATCAGGGAGATTAGACATGAGATCGACGAGCAGGTAGATTTATGGAAGAAAGGAAATCAAGGAGTTGTCGAGACGAGAATTTCTTCTCCTGAACTCCATAACTGCTTACTATTTCTGGATTGCTCAGATGATTCAATCGATCTGCATGACTTTGAGTTCCATTACTCAAAAAGGTTTCGATATTTGCAGTTGGTGATTACAACTCGATCAAGAAATGCTTACCGCTTAATGAATGTGTCTCTGGAGATCAGGACTGGGGATCACCTGCTTCCCTGGAATCTGTTCTTTAAGAATGTTGGGCAAGCATGGCTGACCAAATCTTCCTATGTCCTCTACCGCATGGCTGCTCGAATAGTTGAAGAGTGCCATGGCCATTTACTTGCCATCATTTTGCTCGCAAGGGCACTTCAGGGTTTGACAGATGTCAGTGTGTGGGAATTGGCCTTGCACGAATTAACAACATCGCAGCGGCAGCCCCTTTCTTTAGCGGTGGAAGCTGTTAGTGATGTTATGGTTGGCGTATTAAGATTCATCTGGCCACTCAAGCATATTGTCTCGAAAATATGCCTCCAACATTGTGCAGAAAAGGGCACACAAATGGAGATAAAAAATTCATTGATTTCCAGTTGGGTTGAAGATGGCACAGTGGAAACGCAAAAAGAAGGAGAAGATGCCTTTGAAGATCTTATTAGTTCGTTCCTTTTGGAGAAAGTTGGGGAAAGTTCTGTCAGAATGAGAGACGAAACTAGATTTGTGCTACTATCCAAATTTATTCCTCGTGCACATCCGCTTACCCTTAAGCTAGATGGTTTAGCGCTGAAGGAGGCGCCAAGGGTTGGAGAGTGGGATGCCATGGAGATTCAGCTAAGTAATAATGAACTCTCCAAGCTGCCTGAATATCCCAACTGCCCTATTCTTGTAAAATTGTCCTTAAGGTTGAACCCTGATTTGGTTGAAATTCCTCTCACATTCTTTGAACGCATGCGTAGCCTCCAAGTTCTGGATTTGTCCAACACAAGCATAAAGAATTTGCCCCCTTCCCTTTCCAAATTGGTAGCACTTCGCGACTTCTTCATGAGAGATTGTGAACTATTAATGGAGCTACCACCAGAAATCGGCACACTGAGGAATCTCAAGCTCTTAGATTTTGAGGGAACAGAGCTTATATGTTTACCTGATGGATTGGAAAAGCTTTCCAAGTTGGAATGCTTGAAGGTGTCTTTGTATCGTTGTGCAGATCACTTCAAAGAAAGTAAGAACTTGAAGTCAATAATACCAGAGATGGCATTATCGAGCCTCTCTCGTTTGAAGGAATTGGGTATTTATGTGGATCCAGATGTCGAGTGGTGGGATGCTGAGGTGAAATGTATCATAGACCAGCTATCTAAATTGAGGAACCTGAAGGCTCTGAGGTTGCACATCCCAACCCTTGAACTACTGCATATATTCTTAGATACAATGAGCCCGGAGAGAGGCCAGATGTACCCAAGTTTATCACATTTCAGGTTGATGGTTGGCCGTAATCAACAGCGTATGGTATCTCGTCTTCCACTTGACCTTGAAGACATGTTTTTGAAGTTAGAGAAATGCCTGAAGTATTCAAACGGCGAAGGAAGCATGGAGCTGATAACCAGGACACTGAAACATGCAACTGCATTTTACTTAGATCGCCACTGGACCATACAGTCGTTGACAACATTGATCGATCATGAGATGGATAAGCTGGAATTTTGCTTATTGGTAGAGTGCAATGAGATGCAAGCAATTGTCAATGGAAACGAGATTTCTGACAGTGCAGATGATACGTCTAAACGTGATTTAAAAGAATCAGCACTTGGATTGCTCCGTTACCTGTCAATTCATTACATGAAGAATTTAAGTTGCATCTGGAAAGGACCGATTCGTAGTGGTTGTCTGTCCTCCCTAATGACCTTGGCTCTACATGTATGCCCTGAGTTGACTACTATATTCACCATGGAGTTGCTCGGCAGTCTGACGAGCTTGAAGTATCTTGTAGTTGAAGCCTGCCCTAAGATAACGAGCCTCGTAAGTGTGAGATCTTCCTCTACTACATCAAATATTCCTTTCCTCTCAAACTTGAAGAGTATATCACTACTAGACCTGCCCGAGTTGTTAAGCATATCCAGCGGTGTACACATTGCCCCGAAACTAGAAAGGATGGTCATTTATAATTGCCTGAAGCTCGAGCGTCTATCTACCATGGAAGTGTCTAGTATGGGTATCAAGGAGATCAAAGGAGAGATGGAATGGTGGGATGACTTGAAGTGGCATAAACCCGATTGGAGTAATGGTCAACCCGGTTATTTGACTCGTGCGTTCGTCCCGCTTGGAAACAAAGATGGTGATTTGATGGACGAAATCCCGGAAATTGGAAACTCGCTGCAACAACTAACTCAAGATTACATGCTTGGCTGATCTGATTATAGCAGCCAGCCAGCCAGCCAGGTTGCAAGTTTTCTTTTGATACTCATCCCTGGGGGTCCTTGTGGCGGGAGGTTGGGAATGAACCATCTTTGCCAAGAAACTTTGAGCTAGGAATTTTGAAAGAACTGCGCATGTTTCGAATTGGATGTATTCAAGTTAATTTGTAGTGAAATAAAATATCTGTTAGTTAATAAAGAAAGAGTTGTATCATTCCTAAATTACACTAAAATTGTTGTTATTTTAAAATACATGACTATTATTTTGAAACGAACAAATAAAGAAATGTGAACATGAATAAGACTTTCGACTACAATCGTAAGGGATTGATTCAGCTCTCCAAAAAAAAGTGTTTTTAATGATTAAATTTAAAAAGTAAAAAAAAAAAATGGTGGGACCTTTAAAAATAATCTATTATGTCATATCAAGTACGTAATCCAAGCCTTAATAAAAGGCAAAAGACTAGTTCGCTTTGTGCTCAATGCACGAAGGAAGGCATGTCTTTGATATGGGATTTAGACTTATTTTTGTAGCATCAGGAGACATTTGGTATATTGTGTGCCTAGGCACACGACGTGTTAGGTGCGTTCAAATGCACACAAATATAACAAATTTTATATATAATGTGATATAAAATATATATAAGTTATATATATTTTATATTACATTATGTACATAATTTATTATATTTATGTACATTTGGACGCACTTAGCACCGTGTGCCTAAGCGCACGATATAATTTGCGATCAGCAGATTAGGGCCCGGCCTTTTATACGAGCCTTTTAGTTAGGAGGATAATGGCATGCTGTTCAAAAGATACGGGCATCCAAAAGAGCAGTTGGGAGAGAGGATTTTCATTCCAATTTGGCATGTAAAAAATCATACCAGACTTTTTAATCCTAAAGAAATCATATGAAGATAATCTAAATTGCTACAAGTTCAGCACGTTAACTCCCACCACAAGATAAACCAGCATAATCTCTACAACCAGCCATTTCTCTAACTATTTCTTGAGCACTGACGGACCCGGTGCTTCTTACAATTAAGGTGAGACGAAAATTTTATTTTTACTGAAGGATTAATACGTGCACCAGCTTTCTGAAAGGCGCCGAGCCGCTGGCCCTGTAATCTGAAATTTTGTTTTGTATAACACATCAAAAGGCAAAAAAATATCATGCACTATTACAAAGTTACTAGAGGTTACATTAATACATAAAAGGCATACAAAATAGAAATATCGAGACACGTGATAAAAAGAGTTTCTTAAATGACGATGCAGTTCCTGCTATAGATGCACTTATCTTATTATTTGAAATAGAAAGAAATACAATTACAAGACTTAGGGCACTAACATCAGCTGGTGTGGTGAGGGTGGGGTGGGGGCTCTAACGACTGGTGGGGTGAAGGTGGGGAACACTTTTCGAAAAAAGGGCGACGGAGAAGGAGGGATGATAGAATGATAAGGTGGAGTGTTTGATAAACAATTAAATTGGGATACTTGTTACATTGCTAATTTTTTTTTTGTTTTTATTTATGAATTTATCTACTTTGTATTATATCTTAAAGTTTATTTTTAATCTTTTTTTTAATCAACAAGTTATTAAATAAATGTTAAAATTAATATTATTTAATATTTCTAACTAATTTTTAACTAATTGAGTAATACATAACAATAATTTAATTTATAACTAATATTTTATCAATAGGTGTTTTCTAATTAAATTATATTAAAATTATATTTTAATAATTAATACTAATAGTTAATGATACGCCTTTGCAACCGAATCTGAGCCACTTGATTTTGCCTATATACGCAAACTACGTGCAAAACTATACACAAAATTCTATTACGCTGCGAAACAAATCAATTCATCGACAACTACAAATGAATTTGATAGAGCATGTTTGGCGTTTTAACAAATGAGAATAGTGGTATTTAAATTTGAATTGCATGTATTGTATAAAAAATGTTATTAGACATATAATTTTTAGTTTATTTTATTATTAATGTATTTTTAATTTTATTTTATTGTTAATATATTTTTAATTATTAATGTATTATTTTTTTTTAATAAATAAGTATTTTGTGTATTAAATAGTTATTTTTCATATTTAATAATTCTTTAATCATATTTTCCTCATTTTTTTTGTTTTCTTTCTTCTTCTTGGGTACACCATTATTCCCATCTCTACTATCCTTCAGAAATAGTTGCATTAAGTTCCATGCAACTTTTTATATAAGAAAATATAAAATTTCAAGGCAAAGGGATGTGTAGGTTGGTTCACCCCTGAGTAATGTAAAGTAAAAAGTCGATTGCTATATATGATCACGCTGGGTGACATGAAATGTGTGCATTTGATTCGGAGGTGGTTGACGAACAGAAGAGGGTTGCGGAGGATGTACGTAGCTGGTTGGTAGAACATGAGATCGATCTCTTGATCGATGCCGCCACACGTACGTAGGTACAGAAAGCCGTACGAAGGGAGTGAGAAAAGCGTAGTGGTTGGATTGAATAGTAGTGGTATGTCGTATGATATATGATGCACTGTGAGAGCCCATAGAGGGAAAGAAAATACAGTGGCGACGCTCCTTGCTGCACACATTGCTATTTACTGGAACGAAGCAAGGTTGGAGAAAATTAATTAAGCAGCATCACTGCATTTAATTTGGTGTACTGGTCCTCATAGGCATATGCTAGGGTTTACGGATATTTATTTTTCGTTAAATTTTGAATTGAAATAGAAAATCAATGATGAAAATATACTTTTTATAATCATATATTTGCGGATTGTATTAAGCATTTTTGAAACTAGCTAGCTAGAAACAATTTTGTTATTTTTAATTTAAAAGAATATAAAAGACTTTTTAATAAATGATATTTTTTGTCATAAAATATTGTGTATTTAAACTAAGCAATTGTGTGTTTTGTAAATAGCCGCTCCCATATATATATAATTTTTATAATAATTTCATTAATAATTTATAGAATAAGTACATACCCACACCACATCACCATAATGTAACATTCAATAAAAATGATATGCCACCAAATGGACTCACTGTTGCTGAACTGATTCTTCAAAAACTAGGCAATCTCATGATATATTCCCCATGTTCAAAACTCAATAAATTTTTAATGTACAGTTATGATATCAATTGATTGAACTCCATCAATTGTATTGTGCTGTCACAGATTATGCACTTATCTCTACGCGTTCTATAGATAATTTCAGCCTAGAGAGAGAGAGAGAGAGAGAGACATAAAAATTGAGAGTGTTTTCTTCTCCTCCCTTCAGTGCGATAGTGTTCATATGTGCTAGGAAGATTTCACGTTTCGTTGTATCATGGGAAACAATTGCGGAGATCGAGAGCCTCGGGTTAACGTTTGCTCTCAATTGGTTGATCGTATACTTATAATACAACAGTGGTAACCATTAGGTAAAAAATTAGGATTCACTAATACAATGATTTAATCAATCATTGACCCCATCCAACCATTGACCTGATCCAGGTAAGTAAGTTGTACGGTGCTCAACCGACCTATTAAGTAGGCCTTTCTTTCATTTCTCCCTTCTTCTAATCTTTCAATATGGGGGAAAGGAATTTAACATATTAGGAAAGAGGAGGAGATACTGCTTGAGCTAAAGCCTTTTGGTTTCCAACCTCTGCTTGTTTGCTTTAATGAAGTGATCCAAGTACAGTCAATTCAGCTCCTATATATATATCCTTTTTTGCCTTTCCTGGCTTGCAGATAAGAGTTGATATTCTTCTTACCAGACAATAGATCACCCAAAAACACGAACATTGCAGCTAAGAGTTGATATTCCTCTGCTTGCCACACCATAGTCCAAGGAAGAAAATCAACAACACTTGCACAGTTGGAATGACTGGTTTTTATGTATCGGGTCGACTGTTGAAGTTATTAACATGGGGGAAATGCAGTAAATCGGTGAAGAGAGGTTCGATGATTTATGATACTGAGGTCTTAAACTCGACCCATTTCCCATATTGGAAGATGGAAAAGTAGTAGAACAAGAAAACAACTATTTAATACAATTGTTTGCCTTCGAAAAAATTACTTACCTGGACGGGGTCAATAGTTGATCAAGAATGACCATGGCCTAGGTTGGTGACCTCCATTGCACTCTGGAGGGGTGCCTGCTTAAGGTCGGCCCAAGTGGTCGAGCCTACGTCATAATTTGTGCTAGCGGGGGCCTGCGTTCGCGCGGCCCCTACCCCATTTAGTTTCAAGTGTTGGAAATGCCCATTTCCCTCTCTCCATGAGCTATCAATACGAACTGTGCACCCCCCACCCCCACAATGAGATGGTATTCTGATCTTACTTTGAATGTTTTTTTCTCGCCCCCTTCCCACCGACCTAAGTGTGTGGGAGAATCAAATATACATACTTGTGAATTATATAGGCTACGATATATTTTTGAGATTTTCATTTTTCCTGGTGATGTAAGAACACCAATTAGTTCTAGTTCCTAGCTAAGGTGCTAAGCTCAGCTGAGCAATTATATGTTAGTGGAACATTGTCTTTGGAGCTGGTTACTTTTTAGGCTTTGCACTCATTTTGTGAAATCGTTTGTACCCGTCTTGAATCGATGCGTAATGCTTTCATTAGCCAAGCCAAGTCAAGCTCAATTTTCAGACTCTTCATATTTTGCGAGTCCGACTCGTCTCGACTTGTAAGGCTCGAGTCGATTCATCATTAAAAGATTTAAATTTCAATTCAGGAAAACAATTTAAATTAAATGGCATATATTTGATGTGCATTTAGCGGCAAAATGGACCGACTTCTTTTATTCATGCATAGACTCCAATCAGCACTAATGCTAAGTTGACTCTTAAAATTTATCACTGCCTTACTCCAGAAGTGAAAACAAGAGATTGCAAGATAAACTGCCATACTTGTTGAGACACCACTAAAAGTCCGTCAAGACCTATAAAAATCTATCAAGACTTGGCCTTTGGTGTAACACCCCACATTCCCATATCGGTGAGAGGTGGGAATTTCGTGTGGTTTATTAGTAGCCTCCTACTAACCACCTAACATCAAATCATTCATGGACTTTTGGATCGCTTGTGATGGGCCATTGATCCAAGATGCGGTGTTAGGTGTGAGAGTTGGCGGGCTGGGTTTTTCGTTTAGTTTGTAAAATTTATGGCTCATCTTGCGCGTCCGTCAAAAACTGTTCTACGAGGAGCTTAAAATCCCTAGCTCTAGCTGTGCATGGTCGAAAACTGTTCTACGAGAGTTGAATACGAATTGTAAAAGCGTCTGTTCACAGTAATACAATAATTGCTGAAAATGCTAAATATTTATTCTGAGAAGTTCATCGAGCTCGCCCAACAATGGTCCTTATAACACTGTACTTGCGAACACTGCCAAGACTCGTCATCTTTCATGCCCACCATCTCAAAAGGGAACGAAATGAAACATGAAAAAGACAAACTGAGATTATCATATGGCGAAAATGATTGCTTTTAAATTATGTATGGTGTTCATAAGTCACACATTATACAGGAACCCCAAAAGGAGTGTCACTATTCAAGCGTCAAAAGGTTTTCACTTTTTGTTGTTATCAAAACTTTTGAGAGGTCGGCATAGCCAGAGAAACTCCAGAGCTACTCGGTAAATCTTTCCACTGTTCAGTCACCGTCTTGATTTGGGTGAAAAAGTTTACACCAGCCGTTTAATAGCAAAGGTGTCAAAAGAGAGAAATCATTTTTCACCTGTCCTGCCTCGATCTCAGTTTGAAATTTCCTTGCAGCTACGCCAGATGTGGTAAAAATAGCAGCTCCATTGCCATATCTGCAGAAGACTTTGCAGTATGTAAAGACAAATTAAAACTTAAAGAATGATATTATGTATTAAATATAACGCTGGATGACCTACTTATTTGTGTTGACAATATTTGTAGCTTCTTCCAAGCTGTCAGCCTGAAAAAAGGGTGCAACAATAAAGATTAACCTTAGCAAAGCCTCTATCACAATTGAAAGGCTCTCCTCAATTATCGAAGAAGTGGGAGAAAACTAATGAGCAGACCTGCATGCAAAGAAGAACTGGCCCAAAGATTACCTCCTGCACAAGCCCAATTTCAAGTTAAAGCCAATGTTCACTTCTCCAAGCATTAAAATACAGTCACCTTGGTTCTGGAAGTGTAATGTAAGAGATGTGAGAACATGAAATATATACCTTGTAACATTCCATATCTGCAGTGACACCAGATAAAATAGTAGGCCCAACAAAGTTCCCTTGCTCATATCCTTGAACCTGCTCATCATCAATGTATGATGGAGTTAAGTTATTTCTGTGGATAAAAACTTGCATTGCACACCATAACTTATTCACTGTGTAGAAATCTAGTTAGTTTGTTTGGCCAGCAGTAACTAGCAGTAGAGAACTTAGCTTGTACAATAATAGAAGAAGAAGAGTGTTTATATTGCCTCCAATATCACAGTTACATGCACACCAATCCATATTTTAGTACAGGTACAAAGAGGAGAGGTTATGGGAACCATGGTAATGTGTCTAATCAGGACAATCGCCAATGAGGGGAACCATGAAAAGAGAAGGTGCAACTTAAGCAAGAACTTTAACATTTGTCCACCCTCATCATGTCGATGCAAGTGGATATTATCACATGGACCAATTCAGAGAAAGAATATAAACCAAGTTACATTATATCGGAAGAACTTTGAAAATATGAAACCAGAAAAACATATGCGAGATGAAGCATTATAGGGAAAATACCACAATATTTCTTCCTTCAAGGAATAATCTGGCTCCATTTTCAACTCAATCCATCCTGAATTAATCTGCATGCCCGTTCCTTTGCCTACGAGTGCAGAAAGATTCACCGCAATATAAAGTTATAAACAGTGATGTGAGACAGAAATATGGATTTTGCAACTCGTGCTAATAACTTGGCACTGACCCTAAGTGCTTTAACCCCTATGAATGCTGTCAGTACATATGTACCTGTTTGCTAATTACAGGACCAAGGAGATATAAATCCAGTAAAGCATCAATGGCTTGCTGATGTTGCTCCACTCTTCGATGAGATTCAAAAACATCTATCTGTGGCGGCTTTTAATTTAGTGGCTTATTTACCAGAAGACATGGTGCCGAACAGGATTGGACCTCCAGATTCTGGGGAGATGTCTGTTAACAGTTTTAACAGTGGAAACCAAATTTGAGCTAATGCCTAGTGCCTTCATCTAGTTGTAAGGTTTCAAGTTAGTTACTTGATTGCCCCCCTTCTTGTAATTGCTTTTGGTATTAATATTAATAAAATCTCCGGGTAACGCCTGGAGTTTTGAAAAAAAAAACAAATAGTAATGAAGTTGAAGATTAAGAAGCTAGATTAATCCCCGAGGGGGCCGTGATATACCAGCTATACATGCAGAGGCCATTTGCCTAGCTTCAGGATGTACTAAGGAGATGACATTTGGAAATATTGGAATTTCAGTCGGGGCCCGTGCCGAGGATGTAGCAGATGCATTGAAAAACCTGCCAGAAAAAGAAGCGTATTCGGAGTTGTGCTCTGTATTTCTGTTTCACATTCCCAAAGCATCTCCAATATTAAAAGCAAAATCGAAGAGCAGATAGATCCATGGAAGAAAAGAAATCAGGGAACCAATGAGCCATTAAGTCAATGATACAACTGTTTACTGTTTCTGGATTGCATTGA
Organism: Lobelia cardinalis; assembly: GCA_028566635.1. Taxonomy (NCBI): domain Eukaryota; kingdom Viridiplantae; phylum Streptophyta; class Magnoliopsida; order Asterales; family Campanulaceae; genus Lobelia; species Lobelia cardinalis. Next base: position 6,116,660 of record JAOWAN010000047.1, on the reverse strand, counting down.
TGATGCAATAGATCTGCAAGACTTTAAATTTCATTGCTCAAACACATTCAGATCTGTGTTTATCTAATCCTATCACTGAGAGATCAGATCTAGCAGCTGTTGTCATGATTTTTCTCCTTTTGATTGTTCATGGTAACTAGCAGCTGTTGGATTTCTGTGAGTGCATGCTCCAAACTCTGTATTCTCACTTCATTCTCTTCTTTACTTTTCTAAAGTACTTCATGAATGCTCTCCAATCTTCTTTCATGGCCTTCTATGCTCCTCTCTATCGTTTGCAAACGGGTTCCTTCAGCCATGACCACAGTCCAAGAAATGTCTGCTCTGATACCACTGTAACAGCTCGTGCAAGGTTCCAAGATTGAACAGAAAATTTCCATAATAGATTTACTAACAAAGATGATATCTTTCCATTGATACAAGGAACAATTACACTAAGGAATGGAAGAACAAGGCTACTGGAAATGGTAAAGCTTACTGCTAGAACAACTAAGCTATGATTACAGCTAATAACTAATCTAAGTTGAAACTTGCTTCTAATCTCTGGCAGGTTTTTCAAGGCTTCTGCAACATCCTCGGCATGTCTTCCAGAAATTCAAATCTTAGTGAATATCATATCCTTCATACACTCTGAAGCTCGGCTAATGGAAGAATTAACTGCCTCTGCCTGTATTGCTGGTGCTGCTGGCAGCACACTATCTTCACAGAATACACTGTTACTTGTCGAAGGCATTTGTACAGGCTTAATTTCCAACCTAGACTTTTAACTCTTTCACAGAATTTGGATACCCGTACATGTTACTGCATCAAGTCTTCCGCTAAATAGCAACACTAAATCAAAAGCCAAAACTCTGTTTGAAGTTTCTTATTATCCTGGAGGACTTGTCCAAGATCAGCTCGTAGCGGTTGCCTTTCTGACCTTTAGTGACGCTTCAAAGTCGGAAAAGTAATGGTGTATTCAACATTTTTTCATCAGTAAACTATTTCTTTTATCCTAGAGTTTGAACATATGCTCCTCGCTAAGAATATGATCCCTTCATAGTTCATAATCATAGCAATGCAGAGTTTAGTGCCTTGAACATGTAAGAAATTGAGCCAATGAACATGCTCATTTGGCACCAAGTATATGGGAAAATCAGCATTCATGTACATAACCTCAAGGGTGCAATAACGAAAGAAGTGCATAACTGGAAATGTTGAAAATGGCTAAAGATATTCAAGATGCCATCGCCAACTCAAATATTCTTAACAGAGGTCAAACCATGTTTATCATTTACACCAATTTATATGCTGCATATAAATTCACAGCAAATATGGCTTCACAAGAAACCACAAATATGGTATTCTTTGTATACAAATAGTACATTAATATATAGATGGTATATCAACAAGTTGTATGCAAGAGATTCAGAGCTAACATGTTTATTTTGTAGTGAAAAAATCTAGAACACCAAGTCCATGATTGAACAACTGCCAAATGCGCCATGGAACCATCATGCCTTTAACTTCAAATCCCAACTCTCATCACGACAGTCCATTGCTAATGTCAACGTAGCATTGCCTCCTTAGCTGGCAAGTAAGGTCAACTAAGAGCTATTAAATTCTGAACAAAATTCAAACTTCAGCCATGAAATAAGCAAAATCCTAGACTTGAAAGAATTGCATGACTGTCAAACTCTGATTTGCTGAAGGGAGTAAAGACAATTGGCTTCAAATGGCCAAATTTAAGCGATAGGCATGTGCAGTTAGGTTGTGACCATAACCTAATCTTTTGCCCTTACACAACCACACATTTGCTTCTCTTTGAAACCGATACGAAGTCAAGGCAATGGAACTTTTTGAGGCTATAACAAGCCGTAAAACATTATTCTACCATGGAATATATGGGGGTACGAGAGTGACACATTTCAAGATATATCAGTGTCAAGAAAATATCCCAGCTATATAGCGTAAAAGTATGCAAAGAGGAATAAGAAGTAAACCCTTACCTAAAGGTGCAATACTGTTGGAACTGATCTTTGAAATCCTGGGGATTTTCCAAGGCTTCCCACCAAGTTTTCTCTGTTTCAATGGAAATTAGCTTTGACCCACTATCTTTTCTGAATGGTAATCTTTTCAGTTCTGGACATCCATGTATCCTCAGTTTCTCCAGAGAGGGCCACTCAAGTAAGTCCTCTGCTAAAACACTTCGCAATTGTGGCATATCAAGAAGTACTAGTTCCTTTAGCTTTGAAAAGATCGGTGGCCCAACATTCCTAGATTCTGTAATTATCTCCTCGATTCCAGAACAATTGCTTACTTCTAGATGTTGTATTTCAGTGAGTTGTCGAACAACATCATAAGAACAAACCCCTTTCAATATCGGACAGCTACTCAGAACTAGTGTCTTCAACTTGCACATGCTCCGCATGGGACCTTCCCAGATGCTTGTTAAGTCTTGCAGATTTTTAATATGTAATCTCTCTAGATTCGGTAGTAATGAGCTGCCTATAACATGGTTACCATCTACGATTGCTCTTATCTTACTACAGTTTTCAATGAAACAACCTCGAATCTGATTCATGCTACCAGGGTCAAAGCTAGACAGATGCTCAAGTTTCTTATGGTTTACTAATTCAAATGAATCAGCATAACAAAGCATCTGAGAAACTGCAAGATCACCGACATCACCATCACAGTATCTCACATACCTTTGGTACAACGAAAACATGGGAATTTGAGGATGTAAAGACATTTGACCGCCAATAAAAACTTGAAATGAAGTGAAGTTGAAGTTATCTTTTCTTTGACAGAAGCTTCTAAGGTTGTCTTCTTTCGGGAAATAGATTTTCGGGGCAGCATCCACAACTTCGATCACATCTATGATCTCATTTTGACAGCAGAATTGAAGCACAGAAAGTTTTGTCAAGGTATCAATGTGTGTTATCACGTTACTTAGCAGCATGTGGAATTCGTCCTTTACATCAATCACCAACTCTGTCAAGGAAGTAATCTTAGAAATCACTTGGCAGTTTGAAATTACATTCTGGAGGTCATTCCCATTACCAAACATGACAAAAGACACAAGTAACCTCCTTAACTGAATCAAACTCTGGATTTGAGATGGGATAGCATAGAGTCCGCTGCCACGAATATCAAGAACTTCAAGTTGTTGCAGTTCAGTTATTTCCAAAGGCATCTCAACTAAATCAGCACAACATGTCAAATACAACACCTTAAGGCTGGCCAGCTTCAATAAAGAAAGGGGCAATGAGGCAATTCCTGTACAATACAAGTCCAAAACACGAAGATTTTCCATTTTCTGAAAGAATGCAGCAGGAATTGTTTTCAGCTTCGAATTTTTCTGTAGAAAAAGAGTCGAAAGTGTGGAACAATCAGGCTCGTCGGGTAAAGTATCAACTTTACTATCAACCAAAGAAATCCACCTCATCTCTGTCCAATGTTCAACATCTGGAATTTTATGTACTGCTTCACCCGATTTCACCATATTTTTACATCTTCCATCAGCTGATAAATTATACAATGCCGCCTGCCGAATTAATTTGTGTATCTTAATGTAGTGCCTACATACAGTTTCCTCAAGTAGTGACACCATCTTAAGATATTCCAATATATTACGCCCATTAACACGGCACTCCTCATTATCATTGTTGCCGAGGAGATGTTCAGCTGCCCAGTTGTCTAATAAATGACGCTTATCAATTTTACTGTCTTCTGGATACATTGCACTATAAAAGAAGCACTCTCTTCGAGGGCCCGTTAAATAATCGCAGCAGAAATTCATTAACTTAAACATTTCGCTCATGGAATCATCACCCTTTACAGGCCAGTTCCTTAAGTTCTTTAAGCCATCACGCCAGCTCTCTTCAGTCTCTTTAACCCGAAATGCACCTGCTGCCACCTTTATCATGAGTGGATGATAACCACACAAATTAACTACCAAAGGCATTAGCCGATTGATATATGGGTTCTCTTCAAGCTCCCTGCAACCAAGAACGTTTTTGAACATGATCAGTGCTTCATCCTTTTTCAATTTTGCCACATTGGTGTGCCTGTTTGCTATCGAGAAACAGACATGACGAAGCCTAGTTGTCAGCACAATCTTGCCAGTATTCTCACCTATTGGAATTCCAATTTGATGAAAATCGAGATCTTCCTTTACATCATCAAGAAGCAGCAAATACTTCCTACACTGCAACTCTTCCCTCAATCTATATGCAACTTCATTAGAGTGGCTGGAGTGTTCTGTATCGAGATTCAGTCGTTGGACAATCACCTGCTGCAAATGCTCAACGCCCAAGTTCTCCTTGCTCCCTTCTCTTGAAATGGTCACCCAAATAACGATATCAAACATCTCAGCAATTTTATCATTGTTATTCAAGTTCTGCATTATGGCCGTTTTCCCACTTCCAATTAATCCTTGTATTCTGATCCCTGTAACATTTGGATTAGATAGCCAACTCAAAATCTGGTCCAGTGGCCCCTGGAGTGTTGGAATATTTTTAATTTCTGGCGCTATCATCTTCACAACCCGTGCAGGTTCTTTGACGATTAAAAAGTCCCCCAACTGGTTGCTTTCCTCCACATAATTCAAAACTTGTAAACCCTTTTTCCTCATCTTCTCACTGAAATTTGAACGCGGATGAATACAAAGAAACCTCGATCGTTTGGTTTCCTTTTTGTATTCGCTCATTAAGATTTTCACTTCATCTTCGACCTTTAATACCTTGCCCAACCAGTTGTTGTAGAGGTTAGATGTTTTTTTTGTGGTCTTAAATCTGCCAACTATATCTTGATGATCAGCCCTTTTTGCATGCAACATCTCCATTGCCTCATTTAAAGCTTCATGAATCTCATCTAGATCATTGGAACTGGTGATTGTTTGCCTGAGTGGATCCCATATTGCGGCCTTAGCTTGGAATAGTGCTGCTGCTATACCAGCACCCGCAGCTACAGCTTCAGCCATAGGTTACTGTCCAGCCTGCCAAAGAAGTGCAGAATCATAAACATCACGCATAAGATCGAAGGTATTTTATTACGTAAAGCTGTCAATTTAGGAGCATCCAGGCTTCAGCTAATTAATGATTGGTAGAATAGTTAAAGGATCATATAAATTGTTTCGCAATGCTTATTACACAATATAGATTTATATTTTTGATAAACTGTGAAGCCAAACTCAGGCAGGTCAAGGAGAACTAAGTGGGTTGAACTGGCACAGAAATCATTTGCCCAAACAGGAGGCTTAAGTAGTCGGCTTCAATACTGTTTGTATTTTAAAGTGGTCAACCCAAAAGGAATTAGCAGCATGTATATTTCAAAAAGAGAATTAGTGGTAGGGTAGAGTAGAGTAGCTTCATTAAACTTTATTGAAGCAATCAACATAATACTAAATGAATGATACACATAAGGCCAAACATTGTTCAGCGACTAAACTTTGCTCTTTCCTAAACAAGCGATGAATCTATTTTTTCCTTTCCGTTCATATGACTATATTCTCAATAAACTTGCATCAAGTCAAATCGATAACTTCTACTCCCTCCGTTTCGTTTTAATTGTCCTGAAAGCGACATAAAGCTCTCACAACATGTCACTATCGAGGACAATTAAATCGAAACGGAGGGAGTACTATATAGGATATTGTATGAAAAATGTCTAGTTGAATGCCATATTAACACTTTTCTGGTAAATGTCAATGATAAGCCAAAGGTTGACTTTTACATTGACTTCCTTTGTAAGCAATTTTTTTCATCTTAGGGTCAGTACAATATGCTCACTCTGCATCTCAAACCAGCACGAGGTACTTCGCTTGGTTTCATCATGATGAATATACATCGAATCCAACCATCATCCCCGCCCGCAGCTCATGACATACATCCTTTCTTCTCTCTTAGCTCAAGAGCAGGTGCTGTGTCACCAAGCTTGCATTGGGGAACTGAAGGATGACTTGGCCCACCAACTAAGGAGCGGCACCTAGTGACCATGAAGATCGTGAAGTATGAACATGATTAATATGATCATTTATTAAGGGAGGTGGCACTCCTTACTATGAGTGCCTACCCTCTCGGTATACCAACTGCCCACCAACATTGATTGCACCAGAACTACAAGCAACAGTTGACAACGATCTCCAATCTTAATCTACTATCAAACTGACATCTAAGAGCTCTCTCTCTCTCTCTCTGATTTACCTGTTCTCTCTTTTCTCTCCAATTGCTTTCATCTCTTTGCACAAATCTAAACACCCCTATATAATTTCATATTGGACTTCCCTTACCTCATTTACATATCTTTCATTCCCGTTCAAGTTTTGTGAAGTTCTCATGGGTGAAGCCTCAATTGAAGGTTCTGGCATGGTGGTTATGGAGATAGTGTTCTGACACTATTAAAGTATCAATGAAGGTGGTGCCAAAGCTAAAGCTAGCTGAATTGAGAGGTGGAGATCCTGTGACTAGTTATAATTGATAAGTTTGTGTAGTGGGTGAAACTTGAGAGAGACAGAAAATGATGTTCAAATAACTCATTAGGCAGAAAATTACCTGCAGCAATTTCAATACAAGAAAAGGTAATCAACATTTATGGTACATATAATTGATGCCGCCAAATCCAGCATTTTCCATCTAAAGTTTAAACTGCCATTATGGAAAAGAGAGAGAACTTCAATCACTCAGACGAATAATAAAATATACAGCTCTCAAGTACCAGCATGTACATTCATCACATGCCAGCTAAATTGAAGTGATAATGTGCCCTAACTGCATATATTTATTCACAGTAACACATTTAATCAGATACATAGTTGGTTATAGAAGTAAGTCTAAAACCAAACTAGGCAAAAGAATTATAATTCATTGAAACAATTGGCAGTGTTGTTGTTTGTTTGGTTGGAGGGGTGGGAAATATGACTGTTCAATTTTCTATCTGTAAGGGGTGGAAAACACTTTTTCCGTAAGTGGAAAGTGGAGAAGTTTCATTTTCACTTATTTGGTGTGATATGTAGGAAGGAAAGAGAAGGTTTGGGAATGGTATAGAAAGCTTTAATTCTTCTTTCCACTTTTCCCTCCATTTTCATCTCATTTTAGGGGTGAAGTTTTCCTAAAGAAGAGGTTTTTTCATTTTCCTCCACTTTTCCCCCCACATTTACCCTCCAACCAAACAAATGAAAATGAATGCACCCCTCCAATTTCCCCTCCTTATGTTCCACCCCTCCTGTTTCCCCTCCAACCAAACACAACATTGGTAATCAAGAGCTAGATTGCCTCCTTAGTTGCTAAGATTTACCCTAGTTGAAATTTTCAAGAGAAAAATCAAAGCTAGATTCTTGAAGATAGACAAAACCTTGATGGATAAGAACAGTAATATTCTGTACATATGCTTGCCATTGAGAAGTGTATAGTGTAGAGCTAACATTGCCCACTTCTGACTAAGACTTATCCGTATATGGAAGGATCAACGTTTAAAGAGCATGACATCAACATAGAAACACCATTAACATGAAAACATATTACAGTTTCAGCTCCAAGCCAACAGTCAACACTAAGTCAATTTGCTTCCGAGCTCTTTCCATTTTATCAAACTCAAGCAGCCATAAGCCACAGGTATCTCCCTGCTATTAGTACGCAGGATTCTTGAAAAGCTATTCAACCAAGGCAAGCTTCCAACTGAGACCCAATTACTGGCAATCAGGCGCTCAACATCCCCCCCCCCCAACCCCCAAATTCCCCTCTTCTCCTTCCCCAATCACCATCGTCCCGACTCTAAAGGAATCATTGTACACCACATTGCGGAAAGTAAGTAACGACATACTCCCTGCATCCCAAAAAATCTTCCAATTGTACATTTTACAAAGTTCAAGGAAGAAGCTTTATATGTTTGCATCATTTTAAAATTACACAACAATGTTTTCCTTTTTTTAGAAATGGGAAAGATCATTATGGGGAAAAAGAAAATATTGGGAAGATCTTTTGGGGACGGAGGAAGTACATGACACACACAAACAGGGAAGAGATACCTTTCTTCAGACCTATCAAACCTCTGGAAAAGCCATAAGTAGAACCCCTACAAGACCTGCTTGCTTTTCACCATTGATTTAGTTTTGAACTTCATAATAATTACTACCCAACTACGATCTGCAAAAGATCAAAGCCTCAAAAGTAAAACAACGGAGTAAAAATAAAGAAACCGATATCAAACAAGCAGAAGAAGAAGAAGACGAAACAGTTGACCGAGCAGTCGACTTGAATGAGAGTGGACTTACATAAGAAAGCTTTCTCACTTTTCAAATTATGAGCTCAAGACTCAAGAGGTTAGTAGCAATAGGGAAGAGATTTTAGCGTGATTTCACGTCTTATCTTCACCTGGGTTACCTCCATTTCTATCTCCTTCCTTCCTTCCTTCCTTCCCTCTCTTTCTTGCTGTTAATGCAGCTGAGAGTAATATATGACCCGTATGAGCTAATATCCCACTAGTTTTTTTTGCTGTTAATGCAGCTGATAGTAATATATGACATGTATTAGTTAATATCCCACTAGTGTCAGGAGATTAACCATGTTCTTCATATTTACTTTTTAAAATATTTTTAATTTTTAATATTTATTTGAAGGAGTAAAAATATTAAATTATATATGTAAAAAATATTTATACATTTAATACATGTGAAAAATAAATATACAATAATTAAAATATTAATTAGAAAATAATTAAGATGATGATTAATTATCAAGCATATTTTTCTATACATAATTTTTATATTTTTACTCCTTCAAATAAATATATAAATAAAAAATAAAAAATAAATATGGCAACATTACTAACCTCCTACTACAATTAATGAGGATATTAATTAATCCCTTCTCATATATATATTATTTATTTTTAATATATGTATTTGGTCGATCCTAGGGTAATTTACACCGTCACCTTTTGTGATTAGATCAATTTTTATGCTCTCCTCGTGTTTAACCATTATATGACTCCTACCCCTGATCTAAATTCATCTCTTTTTATAAAGATAATATAGTCATTTTAAAATTTAATTATCAAATATAAATAATTTAATTCTTTTTTATAATTATATGTTATTATCTAATTAAAACGTGAAAGAAAAAAATTAAACCGTCAAATTAGCACTAGTGAAACACTTATATTAAAACATAGAAAGTATTTCTCATATATGAATAAATAATAAATATTAATTAAAAAATAAAAAATATTAATAAAAAATACAGATTCTTATGACATTCGTGTGAAAATTATTATTTTTTAAAATATTAAAATCAAAAAATTTAAACTAAGTAAATCAAAATAACAATGAAGGAGATGGGGGGGGGACATATGATTTTTATTTAATTTTAAATTTATTTTTAGAATATTATAATATTTAACTTAAACGATAAAAAGAAAAAAAATCAAATACATCTCATTATTTATTAATATTTTTATTAATTTTGCCCTCTTTATGACTAGTATTATGGTTTGAATTTCCCTTTTAATTTATATTAATATTTAATCATAATAATAGAAAAAAATAACAAAAATTATATTTGATGAACTAAATTTTAAAATGATCATGTCACCCTTACAAGAATGGTGAATTTAAATAAAAGGAGTAGACATCTTATAATGACCAAACCACGAAAGAAACATTAAAAATTGGCCAAATCACTAGGGTGACGGTGCAAATTATCCGTCGAACCTATAATTAATTACTCCTAGCACGGGAGATAAAAGATTATATTATTTATAAAATTTGAAACAAATTTGATTCCATGTGTTACAAAAAAAAAAAAAAACAAACAAATTTGATTCCATAAAAAAGTAAAATAAGATTTATGCTTCTTCCTACATTTTTGTAAAATTATATGTCTACCAACCACAAAAGGCTTGAATTAATTTGATATAATTTTATTTGATTTTTGATGAATTTCATAATTTTTTTTAAAAAAAAAAATTCCTACTTAAATTATTTAAAAATCTCATATCATACAAGCAAAAAATATTGTATATCATACTCACAATTCAAGCTTAAGAAATTGGAAGAAAAAAATATGATAAGATAATGAGCAGTCATGTAAAAATGAAATTCAACCGAATTGAACCATATAGACTCGATGTTACTTTTATAAAATGAAACCTCGAAAATTTGAACATCTCTATAGTTTAGAATCAAATTGTTATTTAAATGGAAATAATATAAATTATTCAATTTTTTAATATTTTCTTCAAATTTTTAAATTATTTTTACATGTCACTAATTTTATTTAAAAAAAAAAGAAGAGATTATTTTCATAATTTTTAAAGAATAAACTTTAATTAAAAAAAGTAATTAAAATGATCAGAAAAGAAGATAGAAGTCCAAGTTGTATATAGACGGAGCAAAACAATGGAAGTCAACGCGCCAAAAACCCACCCAATCATCTCTCTGATTGCAGGCAGAGTCGTAGCGTAGCGTAGCGGATGCAGTCACGAATTTCACCATGCGTCGCTTTTCCTTCAATGAGATTAAAGCAATAACGAAGAATTTCAAGTGGTTGTTGGGGAAAGGCAGATATGGCAGCGTATTCAAAGGAATTATTGATAAAGATGATGGCGGCGCATACCGTGATGTTGCAGTCAGGTTGCTGGATTCTTCCGATGGCAACGGTGCCGCGGCGGTGCATCGCTGGGAGGATTTGAAGCTGCTCCTTCGGTGTCGGCACCCGAACCTGGTGTTGTTGATTGGGTACTGCAATGAGTCTGGCGAGTTACTCCTTGTTTACGAGTATTTGCAGCGTGGAGCGCTTAGTCGGTTTCTGGATCTGCATATGTCCAATTCCGGTGGTCGGCCCGCGCCCGATTGTAATCTATCTTGGGTGCAACGGCTCAAGATATGCGTTGGCGCTGCACGCGCATTAGACTATCTTCATTCTAGTGCAGGAGCAGCAGTAGTTCATGGTTATGTCAAGAGCTCAAGCATTTTGCTTGATGAAAATTTCAGAGCAAAGATGTCGGATTATGGGATCTCCCCGTTGGTCTCTGTCTCGGAACTCATAGACACGCAGCAGCTGGGCTATATTGATCCTTATAATAACCTGACCGGAAGATTGACGAGGAAATCCGATGTTTATTCCTTTGGTGTGGTCTTGCTTGAGGTTCTGTGTGGGACGTTGGTGGTGAATATTCTTGATCAATTGAAGGAGGAGGAGAGGTGGAGTCTAGCTGAATGGATTCAACACTGCCTAAACGATAGAAAAGTATATCATATAATCGACTCGAGGCTTAGGGGAGAAATACTCCCAAGTTGTTTGACTGAATTTGCCGCAATTGCAGTGTGTTGCTTACAAGACCGTCCGAGCATACGTCCTGTGATGGCCGAGGTTGTGAGGAGGCTTGAGCTGTCGTTGGCATTGCAAGAGGAGAGATATTCTCCTGACATTGCCGACCAAGAGATTGCATATTCTTCAAGTGTTACGGGAAAGAATAAGACTGATGTTGCTGATGAATATTTCGCAAAGCAAAAAATAGAAGCTATTAGTGCTGTAACCAGGGGACGGAAGAAGCAGGGACAGATTCAGCCGCGTCGGTTTTCACTTGCTGAGATCAAACGGGCAACCCGCAACTTCAACAAAGCTTTGGTTCTGGGGCAGGGCGGATTCGGAAATGTGTACAATGGGCTTCTTGATGACGGCTCCACGAAAGTTGCCATCAAGTGCTTGAATTCCAAGTCCAGTGTTCAAGAGGCTACCGAGTTCAGACAAGAGATAGAGTTACTTTCTGAATTTCGACATAGCCACCTGGTGTCACTGATTGGTTTCTACAATAAGGGTCCTCTGATCATTGTTTACGAGTACATGCCCCGTGGGAGCTTAGACAAGCATCTGGAACTGGGTACACCTCTATCTTGGGTGCAACGCCTGAAGATATGCATTGGTGCTGCTCTTGGATTGCACTACCTTCACCATGGTAGAACTATCCAGGATAAACTGGTCATACACCGTGACATAAAAAGCTCTAACATTCTATTGGATGACAAATGGAAAGCTAAGATTTCAGGGTTTGATATATCCAAAATTATTCCAGGAAGCCAGTCAGATACTCATGTCAACACTCGTGTAATGGGCACTGTGGGTTATATTGATCCAGACTATTTCATGACAGGCAGATTGACGACTAAATCAGATGTGTACTCATTTGGGGTGGTACTACTTGAAATGCTGTGTGGCAGGAAGGCTGTGGAATTAAGCATGAAACTGGAGCAACGTAGTCTAGCTGAATGGGTCCAGCATGGTCTCAACGAAGGGAAATTGCAACAGATTATCGACCAGAGGTTAGATGGACAAATCCTGCCAAGCTCTTTGGTGACATTTGTGCGACTTGCTAACCAATGCTTGCATGAAACTCCAAGTGAACGTCCTACAATGGATGAAATTGTGGTGAGGCTCAAGTACTTATTGGTAATGTCTGAGGAACCAGGTTCTTCTGATATTATAGAAGAAATTGCTACTACCCCCTGGGCTACGGACAAGCAGGAAATTGCAGATTCTTCTTTGGTTGAGGAGAGTATGGATGGTGAGCAGGTTTATAAAGAAGATATTAAAAATGCTTCAACTGAACAAGAAGTTGCCACTGTTAGTAATTTCAACGTAGATATATATGGGATTTCAGAGTTGGTTGATGCAGGCCGCAGGAAGCCTCGAATAAGACCTGCTAGAAAAACGGCATTGCGGCAGTTTCTCTTTGGCATTGGTAATGCTGTCTCTGGTAAAGTCAATGTCCTTTACTATTTATGTAAGTGTGGATGTACATTTGTGTATTCATATGCTTGTGGAAACATCTGATTTGCGATATGGATGACTGCTTCAGGAAAAACCAGCATACACACACAAACCCAAGTAATTATCCTTCACATTGAAGGAAACCCTTTATTTGCTGTCAAGGAATGAGTCCTTTACTTCCAATTTCATTATATTGGAAGATAATTCCCCCTTTTCCATAAGGCATAGTCCAGAATTAATCTCAGCAAGCGAAAGCACACTCTTGAGCTCTTCCATCATATCTATCTTTTGGGAGGCGTGAAAAAGCGCAGGCTCGACCTCCCAGTGGTCGCCTTGCAGACAGACCTCATATAGACTACTTTTTCAATAGTTGACTCTTAATACATTGGAGAGTTTAGAAAGAAAAAATGCATATAAGCTGGAACAAGCTTGATGAAAACATGGATAGCATCATCTATAGGATACGGATGGAGTATTGTGTTTGACATATTAAAGACAGCCAACGGAAAATCAGTTTGAATAATTCTATTTGTTCTTCACTTGCCTCTAATTTGAGAATTGGGATGCTCTTTTTTTTTCAGTCGGCGGAATTAGGGTGCTCTCATATTTATTTATTTATTTATTTATTGAGGTGCTCTCATATTTATTTATTGATCTATTCTTAGACAATTTAAGAGTGGAAGAGTAACTATTTTAATATTTTAAACAGGATGGAAAAAGTATAGGAAGACCAATTCCTTGAAGATTGATACTGGTAGTCATTCTTCAGAGTTAATACGGGCGACGTTCAAACAAAAGACCCCCAAATCTGAAGGTTCTTCGGACAAATCCACCCCCCATGAGGTGGAGCGCAGCTTCAGATACGATGATTATATGGTGGAAGAAGATATACCCGAGCACCCCGAGGTAGAGAAGAATTGGGAGTATTTTCCATTCCCGAATGACGAGGTCGAACAGGACGCTCTGACGCGTGCGGACTTTGTACAGAAAGCTGAGGTTTTCAACAGGAGAAAGGACTTTCTACACCTCATCATGTTTTACCCTATGAAACCGGAAGCAGAAATCGACTTCATTTCCCTTGTTGACAAAACATCCTCTGTCGGTAACTATGTTAGAACATTACAAACATTTGAACATTCTGGAGATATAAATTCAGTAAAGCATCATTGGCTTGCTGATGTTGCTCCACTCTTCGATGACATTCAAAAACATCTATCTGTGGCTGCTTTTGATTTAGTGGCGTATTTACCTGAAGACATGGTGCCGAACAGGATTGGGCCTCCAGATTCTGGGGAGAAGTCTGTTACCAGTTTAACAGTGGAAACCAAATCTGAGCTAATGCCTCCATCAACTAGTAATGAAATTGAAGAAGCTAGATTAATCCCTGAGGTGGCCCTGTTTCTAGATCTTCCAGCTATACATGCAGAGGCAGTTGATTCTGCCATTTGCCGAGCTTCAGAATGTATTAAGGAGATGACATTTGGAAATATTGGGATTTCAGGACCCCATGCCAAGGATGTAGCAGATGCATTGAAAAACCTACCAGAAATAAGAAGCATGTTCGGAATTGTGCTCTGTATTTCTGTGTCACAATACCAAAGCATCAGCGAGATTAGAAGCAAAATCGAAGAGCAGATAGATCCATGGAAAAAAAGAAATCAAGGAACTGATGAGCCAATAATTCAACGATACAACTGTTTACTCTTTCTGGATTGCACTGATGATGCAATAGATCTGCAAGACTTTAAATTCCATTGCTCAAACACATTCCGATTTTTGCAGATAGTGCTTACAACTGGAACGACAAAAGCCTATTGCATAATGAATGTGGATCTGGAGATCAGAACTGGAGACCACCACTTGCCGTGGAACTTGTTCTGTAAAAATTTTGGGCATAAATTAATGGCTGAATTGTCCTCTGACCTTCAGAACATGGCTGCACGTTTAGTCAAAGAGTGTCATGGTCATTTGCTTGCTATCATTTTAATTGCAAGGGCCCTGAAAGGTGTTGTGGATGTTGATGTGTGGAATTTTGCCATGCATGACTTAATATCGTCTCAGCAGCAGTCCTCATCATCACAGGTGGAAGGCATCAGTGAAGTCATGGTTGGGGCATTAAGATTCATCTGGCCACGCAAACGTATTGTATCAAAAAGATGCATCGAATACTGTGCATCACAGTTCAAGGGGACAGAGTTCCAGAAATCATCATTAATATCTAGTTGGATCAAGGATGGCAAAGTGGAATCACAAAGAGAAGGAGAAGATACCTTTGAAGATTTGATCAGCTCCTTCTTTCTGGAGGAAGTTGGGAAAAACTCTGTTAGAATGAGAGATGAAACTAGAGTCGTGTTATTGACTACATTTGTTCATCGTGCACATTCGCTCTATCTTAAGCAAGATGGTTTAGGATTAACAGAGACCCCAAAGGTTGAAGAGTGGGATGCCAGGGAGATCCACTTGAGTAATAATGAGCTTTCTGAGCTGCCAGAAAATCCCAATTGTCCTATTCTTGTAAAGTTGTTCTTACAGTTGAACCGTGAACTGGTAGAAATTCCTCTCACATTCTTTGACCATATGCCAGGTCTCCAAGTTCTGGATTTGTCTGCTACCAGTATTAAGTCGTTGCCACCTTCCCTTTCCAAATTGGTAGCGCTCCGGGAGTTTTTAATGAAAGACTGTGAACTCTTGATGGAACTACCACCTGAAATTGGAGCAATCAAGAATCTCAAGTCGGCCGATTTTGAAGGAACTGAGCTTACACATTTACCTGAGGGAATGGAAAAGCTTAGCAACTTGGAGTTTTTGAAGGTATCCCTTTACCGTTGTGCGGATCACTTCAAAGAAAGTAAGAAAATAATTCCCCAGGTGGTGTTATCGAGACTCTCTCGTTTGAAGGAATTGAGCATATACGTGGATCTGGATGTGGAATGGTGGGATGTTGTGGTTCAATGTATCATTGACAAGCTGCCTAATTTAAGAAACCTGGAGACTCTAAAATTGTACCTCCCAACTGTTGAACTACTGCAAAATTTCTTAGAAACAAGGTACCAGGATGGAAGCCAGTTATACCGATGTTTATCACATTTTAGATTGATTGTTGGTCGTCATCAACAACGTATCATATCTTGTCTTCCCCTAGGCCTGGAAGAAATGTTTTTGCGGTTGGAGAAATGCCTCAAATATACAAATGGTGAAGGCAACATGGCAGTATTTGCCGAGGCACTGAAACATGCAAGCGCATTTTATTTAGACCGTCATTGGACTATCCATTCATTGTCTATTTTGAAGATCGATGAGATGGATAAGCTGAAATTTTGCTTGTTGGCAGAGTGCAATAAGATGGAAATGATTGTCAATGGAAGTGTATATGATGATGAGGAGGATGAAGGTGATTTAAAGAAACCAATTCTTGGATCGCTTCAATACTTGTCCATTCATTACTTGAAGAATTTACGTTGCATCTGGAAAGGACCCATTCACAATGGTTGCCTGTCCAATCTAAAGATTCTTGCTCTACATGTGTGCCCGAAGTTGACTACCATTTTCACCATTGGGTTGCTTGGTAGGCTAACGAACTTGAAGTGTCTTTTAGTTGAAGCCTGCCCGAAGGCCAGCAGCCTGGTTACTTTGGGATCGTCTTCCACAGCGTCAATTGATTTCCTCCCGAACCTGAAGAATGTTTCACTTTTAGACTTGCCTGAATTATTCAGCATATCTAATGATCTACGTATTGCCCCAAAACTGGAAAGGATGGTCATTTATAATTGCCCGAAGCTTGAGAGTCTTTCAGCCACTGTTGTGTCTAATACTGGCATGAAGGAGATCAAAGGAGAGAGTGAATGGTGGGATGCCTTGAAGTGGCGTGAACCGGATTGGACCAATGGTCCACCCGATTATTTGACTCGTGTTTTCGTTCCTTTTGGAAGAGATGGTGATTTGATGGACGAACTAGCTGAAGAGGCAAACTCACTCCAACAACTAACTCAAGATTGAGAAGCTATCTTCCCTACGATGTGAGCTTTCTTTTATCTAAGTGCTTATATTTAGATGTGTGCTCTACTTTTCCAAAATTCACACATGCATTAGTAATCGCCAGCCAAAGTAGATCCCCTTTCATTGCACTTTCTTTACTGGAATTCTAGCATATGCCACCTGCCTAAAGACATTGGCTCCACTCGTTTGCCGGGAATTGAATACCATTTTCATTATTGGGTTGCTCAGAAATCTAACTTGAAGCATCCTTTGGTTGAAAGCTGCCCAAAGATCACCAGCCAGTAACTTTGGTATCTTCCTTCATATCAGCAAGTCATTTTCCCTTGAACTTGAAGAAGATATCACTTTTAGACCTGGTTGAATTGTTCAGCATATCTAGAAATGTATAAATTGCTCCAAATCTGGAAATTATAGGATGGCCATTTATTATTGCCCTAAGCTTGAGAAATCTTCAACCACAGAAGTGTTTAATTCTGAAATCAAGGAGATCAAAGGAGGGAGTCAATGGCGGGATAGCCTTGAACATGAACTCGGATAGAAGCACTGGTTGACCTGATAATTAGATTTGTGTTTTCGTCCCTCTTGGAAAAGATAGTGATGGGATGGATGGATGGATGGATGGATGGACTAGCTCAAGATGGAAACTCGCTCCAACAACTACTTCAAGGTTGAATCCCTCTTCCTAGCTAGATGAGCTTTCGTTTAATCACTTCTGTACATATACATATGGGTGATTGCCACCCTACTTTTCCAAACTTGTTAGGATCTCACACGTGCACATTTAGTTGTGGTAGCAAATATCCTTCATTTCGATGTTGTTTTAAACTGGAATTCTGGCAAGTGTATGTGAGATGAGAGGCAGGATTCCTGTAGAAAATTTACAGGCTCCTCTTTCAGAAACTATGTTGATTGCTTAGTATGCTTGCATATCATTTTCTTAGTGAAGACTTATCTAAAGTTTCATCTTATCTTTTTCATCTTTCTGAAGGTTGGAGATTCGAAGAATTGATCATATGAAGCCAAGGATAAGTCAGTTTCTCAAGATCATGCTGATCTTGCGGTGATGCATCCAGAATTGGCTGCTGACTATGCTGCAATATAATTAGAATGAATTAAGGTAAAGACGAATTTATCTTGTTCGGAACATACTAACTTAAAACAGCCTACTTTATCTTCTCTCTATACAAATGCTGTACATTGAAGTCCATCTCTCTCTACAACTCTGCGTTTACATCTCCAAAACTAGCTACACAAAAAATATAGAGGTCTTCAGCCTGTTCTTACAGTGACCCAATTTTCTGATGAAACTAACATCCCCTTTTCACAAGGCGTTTGGGACATTCTTTTCCTGTCACCTCCACATCTAAGAGAAAATGGAATTCTACCCCTAGCATTTCTTTCTTTGGGCATTTCTTCTTCTTCCGACTCAAAAGCGTCTTCACAAGTCCCAAAATCCAACACACTTGCTGGCGAGAAAATGTTTACCTCATCAGATTTCCGTGAAACAAATGGATGGTTTAACAGTTCCTCAATAGTCGACCTCCTTTTAGGGTTCCGCTGCAAGCACTTTTCCAAGAAATCGATACCCGTTTTAGAAAAATATCTAGGAAACTGCGGCCTCTCAGTGCTAGATGCAATCTTTAAAACTGCAGCCATTGGATTTGAAGTCCTGAGTTCGCTCCAAGGAGGATGTCCGGTGGCCATTTCAATAACCATGCACCCCAAGGACCAAATATCTGCCGAAAAATCTAACCCTTCATTCCTCAGTACTTCAGGAGCCATCCATAAAGGAGTCCCACAAATAGACTTACAAGACTTCACTGAAAGGTCAGAGATTTTCGAGTCCTTCACTTTCCTTGCGCAACCAAAATCGGCCAATTTGATATTACCACATGAGCCCAAAAGCACGTTTTTGCACTTGAGATCACAATGCACAATTCCATTCTCGTGAAGATACTTCAGACCCTGAAGAATTTCTTTCGTGTACAAACGGATGACTTCCTCGTCTAATTTTCCTCCGAATTTCTCTGTCACATCGGCCAAACTACCCCCGGCCAAGTACTCGATAAATACATCTATTTTCCTTTCACCATTTGCGGGGTGCCTAACATCTCTCCCAATATACTGCACAACATGGGGAGAATCCAAACTCTTGAGAATTTCAGCCTCGTACTCGAGAGACTCAACTCCCGCTCCTGACTCTGCAGATTTCACAACAAAAATCGAACCATTTGATTTGTTCATCGCCAAATGAACGGATCCAAACGAACCAGATCCAATTATTTTCCCCTTGACCCATTCACCAGGCTGGGGAGATGGCACCCCACAATTTCCCGCCATTTTATAATCTTGATAAATTGATGAATCCGGTGTGCAGAATTCTTTTTGGCTATTCTAAAACTGGGTTTATACCTACTTCATAATCTAAAATGACTCTCTTTTAAAATAGATTTGCTTTTTACAAAAGTCTACAAAAAAAAAAAAACTAAAAATGTACAACTATGAAAGTTCTAACAAGAAGGTTGCAATTACAGAACAGGGATCTCACCGTAAACAGAGGAAAACAACAATTGCGGAACAGAGTTCTTGGCGGAAATCCTTGTTCTGTATGCAGTGGAAATTCACGAGCGGCTCCCGGTCACCCGAAAACCGCCCTGGCAAGCAACTATTTTTTTCAAAAATTGGCAAGTAATTCGTTTGTTGTTCTTCTGTTGGAAAAAAGGAGAGGGAAAAAAAAAGAGTTGTGAGGAATGGTTTCTGGATTTATATAGTTTAAGGGGAGAGGAGTTGGGGGCGGTTAAGAACGGTTGACTGGTGATCCTTATTTTGTGGAATGCTTGGAATCTGATTGAATGGGTACTTTTCATATTTGATTGGTGCAGACTATGCAGTTAATACTTTTCGGTTTTGCAGAAGGGTAGGTTGGTCGTTATACCATGTACAAAAATAATATAAATAAATTACACGACGAAGAGAATATGACACTTATTTTAGGACGAAAGAAGAGAAGATCTTACTATCAACTATCAACTGCAATAGGGTAGTACTCTAAACATGTAAAACAAGTGTATACAAACCCACCCATCTTCAATCCTGAAATATATTACATGTCTAAAACCCAAGTTTTCTGAAAACACAGTCATCAATTTTGTTCTTCTTCTTGAAAGCTTAACCTAATATGATGGAAGCAAACCATTTGGCACATAAGGAATCTCACCATGCAACCTTGTTGCAAGTGTAGTCAAAAACAGACTGCCAAATACTTCTCGAGTCTGCCTCTTTTGGCAGCTTTAGAAGACGAGCAACTTTGGTGTATCCAGCATGTTGCCGGAACAGAGAATCTTCTGTTACTTCGGGCTTCATCTCTTGCTTGGGATTTTTGGGTTGTGATAATGCCCATTGCATTGCCCATATGGCCAAAGGCCTCATGTAACCCAAGGATCTGTATCTGCCATCTATGGTCCACCCCTCTGGAGTTTGAAAAGCATACCTGCACGTACGAATTTACTAGTTCGATTAAGGCCTGAAATAAACAAAAACACGGAAAAACATGAGCAAAAACTAGTAGCTTACCCGCATCCCCTTTCAGACCATCCAGTTTCATATATTCCTGATGCAGTTTGAAACGCCATTTCTGTCATGCCTTCATGGATCATACATGCAGCAACACCATACGTAACTCCTGTCCATATTTCTCTTGACTGCAGCGTTGACAAGTCAGGTTTTCCATTGGGTAACATCCCATTTACAGCCCCCCGCCTCCCATTCTCCACCTTTAATACATTGAAGTTATACACCTTCTCAAGTGCACTTTTTGCTTTTTCTTCATCAACAATAGGTTGAAGACCACAAGCTCGAGCATACCTGCAATATCAGCTCAATAATTAGTAAATTAGACATGAATACACAGTGAGCAAGATATTATATCACGTCTAAAGTACTTTCCTGCTCAGAGAGCAGATAAGTAGGTTAATGAAGAGAAAACGGCTTTCATGCATACTAATCAATAACAGAGAAAGTGTAATGGAAGCACACATGATATGTTAGGCAACTCAATACCAATTGACAGTGGAACAACATTTTATATCCGTGGGAGAATAATGTGTTCTTCCAATTCCATGGAATTGAATGGCCAAACATACCTTTATTTTAATTTAATTAGTCAGTATAATCTGGGCCTGGTCCATATTGTTCCCTCATTTCCAAAATGAGTGTCATTCGACTAAATGTTGTCACAAAATGAGTGTCAATTTTCTAATGAAGTTGCTAAATTCACCTTTACCACTCATGTTTCATTTGCCACTAGCACGACTATGATGATAGCACTAAGGATGATTATGAGACATGGTCCGATAATATTGCTCATGCATCCACCTTTTTTCTTTGTTACTTTTTACAAAAAGCTCAAAATTGATACTCATTTTGGAACGGGGTGAGTAAGAAATATGAAACCGTTACTTCTATGGATACAGACCATTGTCCAGCCAACTGATCAGCTTGTATGGATGCACTCGCTTTACCACCACTGTTGTCATAGTCAAAGTAAGAGCCATTCCATAGCTTCTCATAAACAGCCTTTGCTTTCAAAAACTTGAGCCAAAAGTAGTCCTCAGAACCCTTGTCACCAATTTCACGAGCCAAGGCTGAGGTAGCCTGCAAGGCTGCCACCCAAAGGCCACCACAATATGCACTGACACCTGAGACACACCATGTATCATATGTTTGATCAGGGAAGCCTTCATTTTCTATCATCCCATCCCCATCCTTATCAAACTGCTCCATATAAGCCATTGCAATATAAACAGAGGGCCAAACAGCTTGAGCGAAGTTCTTATCTCCTGTGGCGACCACATCCCTGTAAACTTGCAGGACAAATTTTGGATTCAGATCTTTCCACCTGTCTGTATTGAAAATGCAATAAAAATTAACATCAAACCATGGATCGTTCATTCCAATATCATGTGGAACTGCACCTAGGGCCTTCTTCTGGATTGAGGTTCCATCACTCAGAAGATTCATTTTACTGGGATCATGCATCATCACTGCTGCTGCGAAGTCTCTTTGAATGCTAAGTTGAAGTTTGGGGAATAGCATAATTAAGGCAAATGATGCATAAAAATGAACATCATATGTGTTGCACATTTGATACTCAATTCCTTCATAGTATAGGAATTGGCCAATATTTTCCTCCCCGTTGTTAAGCAAATTTGTTCCAAATGCAGAATTGAGTGATACTGGCTTGTGAATCTCCTGAAATCTTGAAGTCATTTTTTCAAGAACATCAACGGCAGTATCATTTGGATGGGATGTTCTTGTATCATTCTGAGCATCCCTATTGAACAAATCCAGAGAAAACTTTCTTCCTCCAATAGTTGACAAACTATGCGCTGGAGGTAATCCATCTGTGAAAGTAAAAAAATCAAGAGATAGCGGCAGCATCACAAACAAACCTTTATATGGGATGTATGTGTATCATTCTGAACATCCCTATTAAACATATGCAGAGAAAACTTGCTTTCTCCAATGGTTTGACAAACTTTGAGTTGTAAATTTGTTATTTGATAAACACTGGGGGTGGGGTGGGGGAAGGGGAGAGAGAGGGGGACTGAGCTTACCTGTCCAAATTGTGCCTCCTGAATTAAGATAGTAGAGCTCATTGAAAAGAGTAATTGGGTACCTTCAGAAACCCAATACGAAGTTTAGAATTTATAGTACATTGAAAAAAAAAAGAAAGGAAAATGGATTATACGCTCACCATTCAGGAAGCCTCTTGTCTTCTAGAATAGGTTGTTGCCAAGCTTCTATCTGGGATTCCCAATTCCCATGCTCTACGTTTCAGTGGGTAAAAAACAGTGAACTCTAAATAAATATTTTTGAGAAAACCAGATTCTCAGAGGAATACTTGTAGATGACATAGAAGAATAAGAACCGACAAAAATTACAATCTTTCATTACACTTATCATCTAATCTTTTATCATACTGAGATTTACATGCTCTCGAGCCCCATATGAATCTTTTAAAACAGAGAAGACACAAGATAGCCTTACCAAGAATAGCATCATGAGCAATACTTTCTGCAGCATCGCCATGAGAACCATAGAATTTGGTGTAACGCCTAATCATTATATTTCCTTATCAGAAAGGAAGAAGAAAAAGTATGACACTTATCCATGTGGTATATCAAAAATGTTTTGGCCACCAACCTAAGATAAGTCCTTCCATCAGGGAAAGTTACTTCAGGACAGTCCCATGCCAGTGAAAATGTAATTGTCTGCACTGCCTCCGATGCTACCGTCACAGAAGCCGCAATAGCAGCCCCAATAGATGACCCAGGTTCTGAAGCCATGCACAGTTCAGTGGATTTAAGGCGGTCAAAGGATCCATGCTAATAGAATAAAGTACATATCAAAATCTGTCTAAAACAACTGCCAAATTTACACTCATGGAAGAGAGAAAAAAGTAAATAAAGCTCCTAACCACATCCCAGTAGGATGGCAATTGGTAACAATAAAAATAAGCAATGATGGAACAAGACACAGCAGAGAAGAAAAGAAGAAACCAGGCCTTCCTGGGGGATGAGATTGCAGTTTTATGTCCTGAAGAACACCAACTAAATTATTATGCCTATTTTCAGGTCACCTGAGTAGGTTTGCTAGAAGAAAACTTGAAACCACTAAATTCAGCAAACAAAAGCACTGAAAAGCAGATAAGACAAACCCCCATGATCACCAACCACCAAACACCTTCACCCAACCCTTATTCAGCCACCACCCATCTGTCTTCTGCCTCCTTTACTAACATTATCAGCCCACTATCACCACCTCCTATACCTAGATAACACCGCTCTTGGAAATCATGCAAACTGAAATTTGCCACCATTGGCTCCACTTTCCATCCCTATTAATCCAGATTGATTTTGTATCAGGGGAAGGGATTGTGAGAGAAATAGTTCTGAAGCAAGAGGAGGTAAAGATTTGATCATAGGAATTCTAGCTGTAGGCAATCCTCACCAGAATCCTGAGGCACCACTACCTTCACAATTGCAAAGATCTAGGATAGATTAAAGTAAGAAATCTAATCAGCAATGTTGAACTTTGAAAGAAATCTCGGAATCTAAGCAATGAGCTTCTAGCAATGTGATTTCATGCTGCTAGTAAGCGGGCAATGAATGAGTGCTGACTTGGTGCTGCCGTGCTGGTTAATTGGCATTTGCGCTGACAAAGTAGCCTAAGTTGACAATGTAGGGTACAATTGTTAGTTTTTCTTTAGTGGTAGAGTTGAGTTGATATACAATCACAATTTTATTTATATGGAATTACTTGGGTCAATTACTAGTTTGATCTCCAACACATGCCAATATTTAGAAATTCAGACATCTGTCCGGAAAAAAGCACTTAAATGGTCCAAAAACTAACATAAGAACTTAATTGGTAAAAGTTTGGGACTCGGGATTTACTTCAGAGAGCCAAATTGTTTGTTGGCCTTAAAAATGAGATACAAACAGGAAACACAAATTGCAGTAATCTCGTACGATTACATGTTTGCTGCCTAAGTCCCCCCAAGTAGGTTCTGCTTTCAACTCGAGTTCCACACAAATATCAAGATGTGAAACAATAGCTAGATTAGGATAAGAGGTACATTGGAGCAATGCGGTGATATGGAAAAAACAGAATCAAAAGAATTTATCTGTGCATCCAGCAAAGCCAATTATCTTAGTATTTACTCGCTCAGAATTAGTTTCTGCGTCGTTTCAAGTTTTATCACATGATAATTGAAGAGATAGTTAAAGTAATAAATCTTGATAAGTGTATATGTAAAAATCTGACACAAACACACTAACGAAGTGCGGAAGAGGAAAAAAATGAAGTGCAGAAGAGGAGCAACTAACCTCTTTAATTTCTAGCCAAATGTCTTTCGCTGTGATACCCTGGGAGTTCCCAGATAATACAAAGCCTGGGCACTCAGAGACATGAACAACATCTGTTTCTTCTGCTGCTATAGCAAAAGTAACTGGGGGTTGCCCATTGGCAGTCCTGTATAAACATCGTAGACAAGCCATGCAGAAATGAAATGAAATAAAAGTAAACATCTCAACCATACTTGGTTTATTTATGTAAAAGTAATAGGATATTACATGTGATGCAGGTTCACACCATGAATCCTATCCCTCGTCCTACCATGAAATTGAAAAAGTCAGAATTCATGATCAAAACTTCGCGCATATTCGGAGCACAGAAGAAAGCAAAAATGCCAAAAACACCAATCACAAAAAGGTAAATCCTCAGATGATGGAAGCTTCTATTACCAGATATCCCAACTACTTGGGTTAGCTTATAAAGTAAAATCATGTTGAAAAGAATACTTAGGTGAAATCAAGGAATGAGTATAACAGGCACCCCTTCTTACTTAATCTTTGAATTTGAGTGATGACCAGATAATCCAGAGAGCCCTCCAACAGAATTCTAAAGCAAACATATGAAAACAATTGTCATACTTTTAGACGCCTGAACAGAGTAATATCTAATGAAATCAAATGAGAAACGAACACCAGATGGACGTGTATTTACACCATGAAAAAAATATCAAGATAGCTATAGAAAATCACTAAGAAAAAGGATCAAACAAATCTAAGAAAAAACCAATAAATCTTACCTCCCATGTGAAAAGAATGGTCACATCTGCAGCTGTCTTCCCCAAATTAGACAGCTAAAGGAACTCACAAATCAGCTCCTTTTCCATGTCTAAGTGATATATTCCAACTTTAAAATTGAGAAAGAAAACATATTAGGAGATCTTCCGTACCGTGAAAGTAAATACTGCTACAGGGAGGCTGCTTTCCTTGTAATTATGAGGGATGATCGGTGAAATCTGACGACAAACTATTCTCAGTTCAGAATCAGGTTCACCTGCATAAAGTACAGGAGGAGGCAAATAATTCATCCATGATGAAGTTTGTCACTAACATTGATATCAATCTCAATCTACCTTCATAAACAGTCCAAGCCCTCGGGTACAATGCATGGTATGTAGATTTATCCCCACTCAGATTCCAGTCCCAAGATCCAATTCCATGAGCCGAAGATTTCCTGTCATTCACATTATTTAGTTCACTTTTATCCGTTGTTTAAAGGGTTCAGTTCTCCTCAAGAATTACCCTGTCCATAATCCCCCGAGCTACTTTAGACATGTGGCATTAACGAGAAGTTACCCTGCGGTTGGACATGCCTTTAAGTTATAACTAATCAGTAGCAGAACTAACCAAAATTAATCTCACTTCATTCTGCATAATGCAACATGGACTGCGTCTGCTCATGTATATTTGTCTTCTATTTCCAGCATTTTCCCCATAACATGAGTATTAGTTAGTAAGAAGAAGCTTTTTGGACTTTCAAGTGAAGTGAATCTAGAAACTCTATATGACTTCGTTTATCAATGATGCTTGAATTCTTAGTCTATCTGTTATGCACCCGAGTCGGCTGCAGCCTGGAGGATTCCGGAGAAGTAAGAAAATAAACTCCATAGAAAAATAAAATGAGCCTTTCTTTAATGAAAATTGATTATCATACAGACAAAATCAATGTTTTTTTATTCTGTTCTCTTTAAGCACCTAATATTGTAATGTCAATCTTACAGGGCACCCATGGATGAACAGCATTCTCCATACTACTGCCCAAGGGCAATAATTCCTAGGGTGGCCAGCGAGAAATCATGATAACTGCTTACTTTAGTCCTTCTGGATTCCTAGGGCATAACACAGTGGAATGCTTTTCACCATTTGGACGTGAAACGAACACCTGGACATGAACTCAAGTTAGATTCAGACAAGAAAAAAACATTAAGCAGGTAAGTCAAAAGATGTGGTAAGAACCTGATATTGTCAATGGTAAAAAATAGTTGTAATTTGTAAATGTTGCATTTAGTTATTACAAAAGGCACTTTCATGGATAATCATAAACATCTTGTTAGCACATCTGCGCCTCTTAGGTTCATATCTGAGAGGTGATAGGTAGGGGGTGGACAAGCAAATAGAATGAAATATGGAGGTGCCGACACACGAAACAGAGAAGCTTCTTCTTGTATTGAACAGCCAACCATCAAGAGAACAAAGCCAAATTATGTCAGCTGAATATTCAAATCTAAGAAAAGTAGAATGCAACATTTATGCCTTGTTTGGTATTCAGGCATGGAGTCCATTCTGTGGAATCCCATTACTACTAGATAGTAATTCGACTACACGGAGTTTGACAGAAAGTGGATTTTGTATACATTGTTTGATTACATCAGGATGAGATCATATGTTTGCAACGAATTCTCAATAAGTATTTGGTGAAAATAGATGAAACAGGAATGCAACAGAAAAAGTTAAGACAAAATTATATATATATATATATATATATATATAGGGATTAACTAATATCCCCACTAGTTGTAGGAGGTTAGCAATGTCCCCATTTTTACTTTCCCAAAATGCCCTCACTTTTTA
>JAOWAN010000047.1:6062139-6074264 GCA_028566635.1 Lobelia cardinalis | reverse complement strand
TCATTTCTAGCTATTTTGGTTTATGTAGATGATATGCTAATTGCAGGCAGTGATTCTCAAGTTATCACTGAGTTTCAGACTTACTTGCATTCCAAATTTCTTATAAAGGACCTTGGCACTCTTAAGTATTTTCTGGGAATTGAGTTAGCAAGGACATATGCTGGGATTTACATGCACCAGAGAAAATACACTCTTGATCTTCTTCAAGATACAAACCTTCTTCAATCAAAAGCCTCTAAGATACCTATTGAGCAACGCCAAAACCTCACAGCTGATTCTGGTGTTCTTCTCAAGGATTCTAATATGTACAGAAGATTGATTGGAAGATTGATTTACCTTGCCATTACTAGACCTGATCTATGCTATGCTGTCCACATTCTTTCTCAATTCATGGCTAGTCCCAGGCAGCCTCATTTAAATGCAGCCCTGAAATTAGTGAAGTACCTAAAAGGTACTGTTGGTTAAGGCTTGTTCTTTCCTTCTAATAGTGCTCTGTCCCTCACTGGTTTCTGTGATGCTGATTGGGCATCTTGCCCTACTACAAGAAGATCTCTCACAGGTTATTGTGTTCTCCTTGGATCATCTCTTATTTCATGGAAAGCAAAGAAACAGACAACAGTATCAAGATCCTCATCTGAGGCAGAATATAGGGCCATGGCTAATGCCTCATGTGAACTTACTTGGTTGGTTTCTTTACTGAATGGTTTTGGGGTCTCAAACCTCACTCCAGTGACTATGTACTGTGATAACAAGGTTGCTATTCATCTTGCCTCTAATCCTGTGTTTCATGAGAGGTCGAAATACATCGAAATCGACTGTCATTTGGTTAGGGACAAGGTGACTTCCGGCTTCATTAGAACAGCTCATGTCTCCACAACTGAACAGTTGACAGACCTTCTAACCAAGGCTCTACCTTCTACTCAACTGCCACATCTATTGTCCAAATTGAACACCTTTAATCTCTTCTCGGTGTCCAATTTGAGGGGGGCTGTTAGTAAAGACAATATCAAAGGCAATGACATGACAGGGGTATCGAGTGACATTAAGTGAAAGTAGAAGAATAATCTTGTATATATTATGTTAGGTAGTTAGAAGTTTTAGCTGTCTTCGTTTTCCTCTTCTTTAATATATGAAAACAGCTTATGTACTCTGATATATTCAAGGTGTAATCGATATATGAAGATCTTAATTTCTCTCTCTAAAACTCTCTCTTATTATCACTATTGCTATTACAAAACAGCTTGCAACTGAGTAGATTAAGTTTAACTAACGAGAGACACAAAGCATGTTCATTAAATCTTAAATCAATCTGTGATTGACTATCAAATATAATCGAGTTAAGTATAAATCCTAGAATAAAGATAGAACCATAAATCCGATTTTGATTGTTATTGATCAATTTAATTTAAACTTGATCAAATTAAGTGTTCTACAATGATTAAGAAATTAGAATCTAGTGAATGTATGTCCAATGATAATTTTATAGTATAGTATGAGATTGTTTCTATAAAAAATAGAAGATTTGTTTTGTAAGGAGCAAGGAGTCTTTCTCCGGCCCAATAACAAATAAGAACTAGTAATACTACAGCACATTTTGGGCTGAAATAGCAGGCTGATTAATTGAGTCTTGTCAGAGTTCCGAATCCGGACTCCGGAGTAGTACTGCTTATTACTTCAGCCCAGCCCAGCTCAGCCCAGCAGTTCTAGAAACATGGACCAAAACACATCCCGCCTATTCCTGATCTTTTTATTCGCGCAGAAAATTAATTTTTGTCATTTTTAGAGGTGAAATTTTAGTGGGACCAAGATCCAACAGTGGAGCCCAGATTTTTATTGCCATGTGGCAGCAGAAGGGCCTCCCTGAAATCCGTGCGGCGTTAAGCAGGAGTTACGGTGGGACCCATTCTTGATCAATACCCCTCTGCCTTCGTCCTCACGAGTCCTTCGAGTGTGTATCTCTCTCTCTCTCTGGAATTGGCAAGATTCCAACTGAAACAGAGGCCCCCGGTCCCACCCGCAACTCTGTCTCTTTCTCTCTCTAGAACGAAACCAACAGGTTCTTCGCATTTCTAGGTTAACCAGATCCGAAAATGTCTCTTTATCTTTTAATAGTTTTGTAATTTTCACTCTAGATTGTAGCTGTAACTATTTTTTTAAATAGTAAATTAAAGAATAAAAATCCCCATTTTAAAATTTGATCAATTTGAAAATTGCTAGCATCGTCGAATTTTGCTTTAATCAACGGCTTTGGCCAATTGCCTTTGCAGAAAATTGCGGGAAACCTACCAATCAATCTGATTTCAACATTTTGTTCATTTCACTCAACCGGGTCAAAGTTTTATTGAATTTCATTATTTTCTTTACACCGAAATAGGTTCATTCTTTGACGAATTTGGCATCGTCAATTTTCTTTCAACGCGGGCATATTTTTCTTGAATTGGGGATCTTGATCCTGCTTTTTAGATTCTTCTTTGTTGGTTTAGGGTTTTTGTTTGTTTTCCTTAGTTTTGAAATTTCATAAATTTCTTGTTTTGAAACCAATTGGGTTTTTCGAGCTTAACTCAGTTGTGAACTTGGAGACAATTTGAAGGAATTTCACTATCTTTAAAGTTAAGGTGAAACTTCCATGAATTGTGGATTGGGGTATGGACATTGATTATGCTAGAAGTTTAATTGGATGGGCATTTGGGATATTGAGGAATGCTGATTGGATAATTGCTTAATGCCAAAGAAATTGCAGAGGATTAGGTTTTTTTCTATAGGGATTTGAGGGTGTTTGTGAAGTTTCCTGTTTGGTAACAGGGAACTTGAAAATTTTCTGATAATGGGCTGCATTTGCTCGAAAGGAACCTCTGCAAACGAGTTTGTGGAGAAAGAATCAAAGAAATCATCAAAACGATTTATTGCTTCTTCCAGGAGGGATGAGGTAGTGGTGGAGGTAGATAATGGCGCCAATGATGCAACCACACGGCTTATCAAAGAGGCCAGTCACGAAACTGTGGGGTCGAGGGAGGCCTCATGGGATGAGGGGGAGAAGAAGGTTATGGTTTTCGAGAAACCTGAGGTGCTACCCTCACGAAGACCAGGGGCAATTGATGCCAGGGGGAATGGTGGACAACCTGGGATATCTAGAATATTTAGCATTAGGAATGGGGTTGACGGAGCACAAGGTGCTGCCGGATGGCCATTGTGGTTGACTGCCGTGGCAGGAGAAGCTATCAAAGGGTGGCTACCACGAAAAGCAGAGTCTTTTGAGAAATTGGACAAGGTCTGCAGACACGCTTATCATTTTGCTTTTCTTTATTATGTTTGATGATATAGCTGGTAGTTTGTCGTCTTGATCATTTCCTTTCTGTTTGCTGTAAATACTTCGCTGCAGTACCTGCAAACTTTGATCCATTTGACATGTACCGTTTTTTGCTTAGTTTCTGTTTGTTTTTAAATACCCTGGGAAATTATATGAACGTTTTACACGTGGCCTGCTGTTGTCTGTTATTTCTGTGCTTATAAATGTACGTGTGCTGTCCTGTTTTCTCACGTCTAATCTTTTCATCTTTTTTTGTTCTCCTACTTAATTGTATTCTTTTGATATTGGAGCGCAGTTATTTCTTGTGTTTCCCCTTGGTATCTAAAGGAGCTATATGCATCAATTTTCAAAAAGATGAATTGTAATACCTTTCCTGTGGATTGATATTGAGTTCGATTAGGATGAGGTATACATCTATTTCTAATTGGCTCCCATGATCATGCGATTGTTACTATTATTGTTTGAAGTACTCAAGGCCATTCATTGTTATCTGTATTGAAATGGTTGAAAGTTCTTAGATATGCAATCAATAATAATGGGACGACCTAGTGTTGCTTAATTTGATCAAATGGTCTCACTGAAATTACCCTAAAACTTCTGCTTCCATGTCGAGCTGCATTATGAAACGAGAAACACGGTTCAGTAAGGCTTCAAAACCATAACGTAGAATCCAACACAGTTTCAATTTTTCTCCAGAAGCACACGTATTA
The DNA here is from genome assembly GCA_028566635.1 of Lobelia cardinalis. NCBI lineage: Eukaryota > Viridiplantae > Streptophyta > Magnoliopsida > Asterales > Campanulaceae > Lobelia > Lobelia cardinalis. Next base: position 6,070,247 of record JAOWAN010000047.1, on the reverse strand, counting down.
GATTAGAATGATGTAGGATGGTTGACTTTACATGATAATAACATAGTGGTAGAAGTAATAATTTGCGTTTCCTCAGGGCATCCTAACCTCGCATCTACATGAAGCTACGATGCGCATCCCATATTTTAGACCATAAAGGGTATCAGCTTCTTGTACCAATTCAGCAAACGGAAAAGATTGTTGTGTGCATTTATTTGGTTCTTTAGTATAAAAGAGTTCTGCATCCTTCTGGGACCGGGGGTTAAGAAAAAATAGGCACGTGGAAGAGGAAGAGGGGTGCTACAAGTCACCTCCTGGTTTGCTCACAGACTATCCATCGCCTTCTTTTTTCTCGCCCGACCCAGTGACAACATCTATATGAACAAAGTGAGGTGTAACGAAGAGAATTCTGCCCTCTTGCTTTTGAAGTCCTTGCTCAGGGATATAATTTGTAACTTCCATTGATTTAAAAGTGATTATATATGTAATGGATAATAGTGGAACAAACTTCTCCTCATACTCCATTGTCAAAAAGGGATGTATCGTTGATTGCATGCATTACTGAGCATGTGATCCCCTCTGATCGTGATGCAACCTGTTTACATTAAATGCTTTATAACAAATATCCTGTTATTTATTTATTTATTTATTTACGTCCGTCCAAACCGGTGTACCATTGTGCAAGCTATAGCTGGAATGTCTCAAGATTGCTCTCTGACATGTGATTTCATTGTTTTCGTCAATTCCTTTTCTGATTATTCCTACTGACATGCATTCACTGCAGATTGGACAGGGGACCTACAGCAGTGTGTACAGAGCGCGTGACCTTGAAAGGGGAAAAATTGTTGCACTAAAGAAAGTGAGATTTGTTAACATGGATCCCGAAAGTGTTCGCTTTATGGCACGGGAAATCCTTGTTCTGCGTAGGCTGGACCACCCAAATGTGATGAAGCTCGAAGGTCTAGTCACTTCCAGGGTGTCAGGCAATCTGTACCTTGTATTTGAGTATATGGAGCATGATCTGGCAGGCCTTGCGGCATCTCCGACAATTAAGTTTACAGAATCACAGGTGTGTGCCTTTTCCTCCTTGTATGTATGGGACCACAAGAGAAAATATTTGCAAACAGGAAACAGCCAGAAGAAGGGAAAATTGTCTGGTGAATAACATATGCTGTAAGACTGTTGCTTATCTTTTCGGAATTGAAGCAGTTCATAGTGCACTTATCGTCATCTTGTTCATTCTTCTGGGATACATTAGTTCTCAATAGACCTTGACATACTTCAGTTGTTATGGCATTAAACTATGTTTCATAGTTTTAGCCGTTGACTTTCTAACTGATGCGGATGGGGATTCTAAGCATAAACAGGTCGACATCTCTATGTCTACTTGATTCATTGGCTTCTCATGCTCAGCCCAATGGTTTAGTTGGTCTCCATGTACATAATCTCCCAACTTCAGTTCTCCTTGTACTTAAGCAGGATAGGCTTGTAGGTAGTAAGATTGCTTGATTAAAAGGCTCGTGATCCTTATATTATCTAAACTTGGCCCCTTCTGTATAATTATGTGTGGTTGATCTGGCAAAGGGTGTTGATGGCCAAATCATTAATCCACTCTAGACTTCTTAAGGAGCTGAAATGAATATTCTTGACCGAAGTTAGATACAAAACTTTATTGAAAGTTGACCAGTAAAAACTGTAATATTTTAAGTGTTTGATAATCAGTCAACATGATCCCTTTTGGATTTGTGGGAGGGATGATAACCTTTTTAGTTGATTCCCTAAGCTGGCAAAAGAAAAAATTTATTGCCATATGGATGCTATAAGAATACTAGAAGACATCAAAGAAGTAAATATGAGTACCTTATAAATGACAATGGCAACTTTGAACATTTGAGAAATGGCTCGATGCCTTCTCAGTTCTCAACTGACAATAACTGAGAAGGCCATTTCTCAGTTCTCACTTGTTGGCTCTGATTAAGAAATTTAACTTAATCAGAAGGCAGAACTGGTAGCTGAGTGAAGAAAAGAAATGAGAACTGGTAGCATGGACAAGCTTCTTTTAAGAATGTTATGGCGGTGTTTGAATAATTATTTGTTTTGTGTTGTGCTTTCTTGGATTTCACATTCTCACTTGTTGGTTCCGCAACCTCCCAAAATTTTTCTATTCAGCTCGATTAAATTTTGATTCAGTCATTACAAAACTAAGGAAAAATCTTCCAAAACAACAACAAAATATATATCCAAACTGGGCTAGTTGTATGATCTGGAGGTGCGGTTGCTCTACAGGTGCAAAATGACATCCTAAGCACCTTATGGCTCATCCTATTGCATTTATCAGTCTGTTCTTGTTTGGGAATTTTCGTCGTAAAGTGTTTCTATTTCTTTTCTTTTTCTGATTGGTTTCATGTTATGAACCTGCAGATAAAATGTTACATGCAGCAGTTGCTCCGTGGTCTTGAACACTGCCATAGTCGTGGGGTCCTGCACCGTGACATTAAGGGCTCCAATCTTCTGATTGATGACAATGGCACTCTCAAGATTGGGGATTTTGGGCTGGCAACCTTTTTCAGCAGCCCTCCGAAGCAGCCTCTAACCAGTCGAGTTGTTACCTTGTGGTACCGACCTCCTGAGCTCTTGCTGGGGGCTACAGATTATGGAGTAGCTGTTGACTTGTGGAGTGCTGGCTGCATCCTTGCAGAGCTTTTTGCTGGAAAGCCAATCATGCCGGGAAGAACAGAGGTACTCACATTGCTAATAGTAGAACTGTTGGCAACATAATTATTTCAAACTCTGATGAACATGTATATGTTAAATGTTACCTTGCATGCAGAGTTTTTCACTTGCATCTCGTGTGTACTCTTGTTAATAGCCATCATTATATAGTTGAGGGTCGTTTGCATTGTGGATATGTACTTCAACATATCTGAGATTGTGATTCTTTTCTTCATTTATAGGTTGAACAACTGCATAAAATATTCAAACTTTGTGGTTCACCATCAGAAGAGTACTGGAAAAAGTCAAAACTGCCACATGCAACTATTTTCAAACCGCAACACCCTTACAAACGTTGTACGACTGAGACATTTAAGGACTTCCCTTCATCAGCTTTATTGCTTTTGGATTCCCTCCTTGCAGTTGAGCCTGACCACCGTGGATCTGCTTCTTCTGCACTCCAGAGTGAGGTAAACTGCTGTTTACTGAATGCATTTTGCAGTTCCTTGATTGCAATAACTCTTTTAACACTTATTGTTGCCCTTGAGAATAGGCATTATAACTAGATATCAGTTTAGGATCTTAACTTGTTTTGGGATAAGTAAGGCTTATGCTTAATATTGCCATGATATCCCTAAGTTTAATATTAATAATGGGACTGTTTAAATGGGATGTTTGAAGAAGAAGAAAGGGATTCGTATGGGTCAGAAGATATGATTTATTTGTGTTGAATTTTGTGGGTCAAGAAGTTCAATTGAACACTTTTTTTTTTTTCAGTTCTTCACCACACAGCCTCTTCCCTGTGATCCATCAAGTTTGCCAAAATATCCACCAAGCAAGGAATTTGATGCCAAGCAACGGGACGAGGAAGCAAGAAGGTAATATGACTTTTATTTTTCCGAGGAGATAGCGTATACAAGTATACTCCATCTGTCATGCATTTGAGATGGATGGGGTACATCATTGAAATCTGTTGCCGTCTTACTTGAGAAAGAAAAACACATTCTGCTTCTGTGTTACTCCCTCCATGTCGATTTAATTGTCCTCGATAGTGACATGTTGTGAGAGCTTTATGTCGATTTCAGGACAATTAAAACGAAATGGAGGCAGTATATGCTTTGACACGTGGTTCAGTAATGCCCTCAACTTATTTCTACTTCAGTTTTTTGTTTTTGTTTTTTCTTTCCCTAAGGAAAAAAATTGTAGTAAGGTCAGTGAGGAATTGCCCTTAAACCTTTCGTAAACTCGAGTGTTGTAACTTATGCTCCTGATAATCCTGGATGAGAGTCCTACTTGACATGGCAAGCAGCTTTAGAAATTTCAGTTCACGATAATAATAATTAAAAATTTGATTAAAGTGTAGATATAAAAAGAGAGGGAGAAGGAAACTCATGGACACAAACTTCTCTATGTGGGTCCCAAAATGAAAAAATAAATAAATCAAAGGGCACTATTCGAAAGGAAACTTTTCAAATGTGGCACTTTTCTTGAAGGCACACAGAAGGGAATAATCATTTCTTTTTTAGTATTGGAGGGAGTATTATGAACTTACTGAGCTTTAAATTGTGCGCACCTCGAGAGATGCAAATTTGATATCTTCATAAACGTGTGTGTGCATTTCTGACTGAAAGCAGTACTTTTGTAGCATCCAATTTACTTTTAGGTTCTACTGAAAAGGGATCTGTGGGAAATTATGTCCCTATTTCCTTGGTTGAATAGGATTGGTTTTCCTATGTAATTTGGAGTTATTAGAGGTTACTAGGTTCAGTTGGATAGATGTTGAAAATATTCCTTGTAGGATTAGGATTCAGCTACGGGCTTCTATATAGACGCATCTAGTCTCTTGTTTTAGTTGTGCCTTTGGTATCAGTGGGTTCTCTTGGGTAGGGGGAGTAATTCCATTTACTTGTAACTCCATGAAATTATTATGAAGTCATTGGTTCATTGGTGGATGTAGGTAGCCCCATGTAACTCCATGTTGGTGTGGGGCGAACCACATGAGTCTTGTATTTCTTGTGGTTGCTTATTTTCTTCGATCATGTTTGTCCAAATTAGTTATTCACATAAATTAGATCTGTTAGTGCTTCCGCGATTATTCCTAACAGGGTCAACATTATTAGTGTTACTTTGGATAACAATCTTGTGAGTTAATTTGTTATTTGGTGCAACTAAAGTAAGCAAAAGCATTTCATCATCCCTAGACATATGTTGCAGGGTCAGTCTTTAAGTCCAGTTTCAACTTATGAGGCTTCATAATTTTCATGAGAAGTTAACTAAATATTTTTTGCATCTGATGTTGTGGTGTTCTTATTTATGCTTCAATTTTTCTAGATGCAGAGGCAAGTATTAAGCTCCTCTTATTTTTTCGGGTCTTACAAAATGTTTTCACATGGACATACCAATCCATGCATATGCATGTACATAGAGTGATATATGTATGCATTACGAGAATTATATTTCTTGCTGTTTCTCTTTTACTTTATTAATGAGAAGATAAATGGCTCTGATGCCAGGCAAAAAGCAGCTAGTGGTAAAGGACGTGCACATGAAACTTTAAAAAAGAGTGCGAGAGATTCTAAAGCAGTGCCAGCACCTGATGCTAATGCAGAGTTGCAGGTGTCTATACAGGTACTTCCTCAATCAAGACTCATTCAAACAGGCGTCATTTGCGTGCCTATGTTTGGATGTTTAGTTGTTTACTTATGTCAATTATGCTGCTGTGTCCATTTCAAGCTAGTTTATGATCCTACAATACGAGTGGAGAAAATATACAATAGTCTTGGCCCACAATGTGGCACGCTTACATGGTGGTCCAACACCAATGAGGAGCAGCATAAATGCGAGGTGGATTTAAAAAAATGCATCTTTCAACCCACGCCTGACGCCACCTAGCATTTTAGAGTTTCCTCGTTGGTGTTGGACCACCACATGATGCTTATGTGGTGGTCCAAGACTACCAAATATCTACTCATAAGAGTGCCATTGAAACTGGCTGCCTTTATTTATATTATTCAGAAGCGACATGGGCAACGAAACCCTAAAATGAACAGCGAAAAATACAACCCCGAGGAGGATGGCGGTACTGGGTTCCCGATTGAGCCGTCTAGTGGAAATGGTGTCTCTCATGGTCAACTGAATCAACAAGCATTTGATTCTTCAAGGATTGGTGCGGAGACCCAGAGATATAAATCTCAGGTAGCCCAGTTGTCCAAATTCTCCAATTCAGTTGCGGTTCATGGCAGTTCACGACTTGATCTTAGCAGAGATACAACTGCACACCCACAATGGCTTGAGGAGCGCCAGAATGGTAAATATAACAACCTAAATGGTGCTGAGTCATCCCATCATATGCTGGATGGACCGAGTTCTTCTTACAAGAAGCATGAACAGCCTCCTGGAAAGCAGTCTACAATGGTAAATAAAAATGTTCTCTTTCATAGACTTTTTTCTTATGGAAAATGGTTGGCAAAGGGATAATTGATAGGAAAATTCAAAGGGAATGATTTGTCATCAATCAAAGTGACTGTGAACTAATGGGTCCCACTGTTTACAATTTTCAAAGTCACTCTGATCGATGACACCTCATTCTCTTCGAGTTTTCCCTGTATATTCTCCCTTTGTGTAACACTACTTGACTTCACCCTTTCTTCTAATCCGAATGACATGGTATTCACTATTCATTCCTGATTTGTGATCTTAGGGTTATGCTCAGAAAAAAACCCGGATCCACTACTCTGGACCTTTGCTTCCCCCTGGAGGGAACATTGATGAAATGCTCAAAGAGCATGAGAAACAAATCCAGCATGCAGTCCGTAAAGCTCGTTTAGATAGGACCAAAGCAAAAAGGGCGTACATGGACAATGGACAAACAGAGTCTCTACTTCAGTATGGGGAAAACTTCCGATGACCAACAAGACTGATGTAAATCCTGCCTTTTTATGTGGACTCTGAGCTACATGGGAATCATTGGTTTCTCATTTATGTATTCGGTCAAGGTTCCATGGAGTTTCACTGCATCAACTTATTGTTTACAACACAGGAGACTAAGCTATAAAGTTCCAACATCGAGAAGAAAATCATCTGTTCCCCCCGGCCATTCATCAAATAATTTGTGTTGGTGGGTGTTGCAAATATACGCTGGGCAAATGTTCCGGACTTGGATGTGAAAAGTGGTTGGTTGCTGGAGATGTTCTTGTACAGTTCAATCTTGGTAAAAATTGACCTCATCATCATATGTAAAAGGCTAAAGCCATCCTGACAAGTTATTTAGATACATGACAGGCCAGTTCTACTAATACATCAGTACATTACTGCTACTGCCATTCAAATTCCTTGGTTAGTGGGCAACAACTTTTAGTGAAACAAAGGCAATGCCAAAAAATGGGTCTTATGTTTCCTCCCTCCTGTATTCATGTCTTAGCCCTATTGCTAAGGATTTGAACCAATTCCAATGATACTGCCAGTTCAGTTAGTTTTTGAAAATATAGCCGTTGAAGGGTTGCCAAGAGCTAAAGCTTACTGAACTGTTGCAGCAATTCAGGAACGAGCGAGCAAACCCCCCTGCAGAAGAGTCAGAATTGCGTCAAAACTAAGACCTGCTTCAATTTTGCCCAACTTTGGGTGCGCGCAATCTGATTATAAAAACTTCGTGCCATTTGCAATGATCCCTGAATTGGCAGGCTTTGAGCATAGGCTCCAGCAAATCTAACTCTTTTTTGATCATTTGGCAAACTGATATATGCTCGAGATTTCGTAGTACTTCTCTTTTACATCTCTCTACTTAATTTTCTGTCAACTTTTAACTTTGTCTCGGATACTTCTCCTCATGATTGCGCATCTGTGACTACAAATTTACGATTTTGCACGGACACTTTCCATCGGAGTCGTTGGTTCGTCAGTGTGAAATGAGACCTTTATCATTCTTTTGTTTTCATTATTAGGGGGGCAATAATGCACCATTTGTATTGTGACCATCAAAAACACAGAAGAATGGCTCAATATTGATAATTCTCTAAACTGCCTGATATCATTTTCTAATGATGTATTTTAGTAAGCATAATTTGAGTTTTAATCCTGCTTTCATTCACTTAACTTGCCTATTCAGCTAACTTTAATCAACTATATATAAGGACTCGCATAACTGCGATCACCAAACATGAAGATGTGCCAACCAACATTTTGCTTCATCCAAACTCTTTCTAGTTCAATTGTCTTCATCAAACACCTCCATATAAATATCCCTTCATCGCAAAGCATCACCATATCACTCCTTCCTTTCAATTCATCTTTCCTTTCTACAATTTAAATCAACCTATGCTTTCGCAACGACAAAAACGCACTTCGTGACTCTCTCTCTCTCTCTCTCTCTCTCTCTCTCTCTCTCTCTCTCTCTCTCTCTCTCTCTCTCTCTATCTCTC
>JAOWAN010000047.1:5994266-6020119 GCA_028566635.1 Lobelia cardinalis | reverse complement strand
ATCCTGATTCCCGATGAATCAGTTTTACCAAACCATAACTTCCCAAAAACTACCTAATGAGACTACAATGTCTCTTACTTATAGTAAAGGCTAACTAGGCTAACTGCTTCAGTTATAGAAAAGATTAACCGCTCACATGCCCTTATAGAAAGGGTTAACTGCTCATATTATCCTTATCTCTTCTAAACTAACGCCTACATACACCTGTTTAGTTGCAACCTTAATTACAGTATTAACCCTATCAGTTACCATACTCGTATATTGTAATATAAATTTGCGGAATGAGGATTGTTCAATTTAGTAGCAAGTTTAGCCTTCAATCAGTCAGATTGATGTATTTTGGATTGTTGCTTTTGCTCTTTAGCTTGTTTTTATCAGTTCTTGGTCATCCAACATGCAATCCTGCTTATGCAGGATACATTGAGGAGCTAACACTCAAAAGTCCTCATAGCTCACCAAGGGGATATGCCATGTGCATTCAAAGAATTTTAAACCTAAAGAAAAAGAAAGGCGGAAAATACAAAAAAAAAAACTTTTACTGTGTCAACCCAAATAACAGAAGTTTTATAAGCCTTAGATGCCAACCTTACTGAACGACCTTCTTAAGCAGCCTTACGCCCTTACCTTATCAAATAGAAATTAACTAAAAACTTATAAATTAAGTTAACCTTATATCATTTGTCTTAAAATCGCCCACTACTAGTTCAGAATAGGAAGAAAGTTCGACCATTCACCTCATGATTCCTGCCAATGTTTGAGAAACCGTGCACTCGATTTTCGTAAGGCAAACATAGATCATCACGAACACCTAGAGTCCTTTTCGATCAAGGTTGTCATGTCGTTGAAGCTGAACACATTTGGATAATGATGAGAAGATGGGAAGAGCCTTAAGCAAATGGGTGATGCAAATCTGCAAGTCAGTCTTGTGGAATGATACTGTAAAATTTCTCAACATCTTTTATATTTTGCACTTCAACCTTAACAGGAATTTGCCAACCTTTTGCACTCCCCACGATAGTGCTACTTTGGGTATTGTTTTGCTTGCTAGTATATAGTATCCAAATTATGGGATCCAAGGCAAGCGGATTGACAAGATCCAATACGAGTGCAAATATTTATGCTTTTATTCATGAAAGGTTCCAGTTGAAAGGTGGTAGTAAAGTGCACAAATGACAGGCCAAAAAATACTAGCAGAATCAATCAAGTTCTATGAAACTTTTCCCATGTCCCTCTCTTCCTCCTTTCTCAAGCAGGTCTCCTATGGCAATGATGAGCTTCCAGTAATGGTTAAAGGTTTTGGTAATTTTTCCACAGTTTCCCTCCCACCTTTTCTGGTTTAAGGGTGACGGATATGGCATGAGTTGTTTGGTTTGTACATGATCTTGTCAATCTAGACCAGACCCTTGGCTCTGTTCGGACCCTCCTCCACGGTAACCCTTGGGTCACAACTCTCTTTCTCTCTCGGGGCTTCAGCGCTTCGAAAGTCCAGCGATCAAATTGTTTTTGCATGTTTTGGGGGAGCCAGTTTAAAGGTTGTCTTCTCTTGCGAACGCCATATCTTTTATGATCTTTAGTGTCAGCCCATTTGCACTTTCTTTTGCCAAAACCATTCAGGTTGGCTTCTCCCACACAACAGTTTTTCTTTGGTGGTGTTGATCCCCGCGAGTTACTTCTCAGTGGATGTTGTTTAGACTATGAAAAGTGCTGTCCATAAGGGGATTCATGTCTAGAGCCTCCCCACTCTTCTTGGTCAAGAAAGATGGTGACTAGGGAGGTGCCCTATCAAGGCCATAACCATTCCATTTCTTTTCTCTATTGTTTGTTAGCCTTTTATTGGGTGCTCGGTGGAGGGCTAGTTCTGGAGTTCACGTGGTGTTTGTTGTCCATGGCATGTTCTTGGAATGGTGGTTGTGAGGGTAAGTTCCCACAGAATGACTTCTGAAATAACAGGTAGCCTGGGCGGCAAAAGTTGCCATAAATTCATCCACACTATTAATTTGAGGCTATGTGTGAACTGATACCATCATACGTGCAAATGTTGAGTACAGTTAGAACGGAGATGAATCCATTTGAAGGCTATGGGGGTCTCAGGTTTGGAAATGAGAAGCATGGAGGTTGGCAAACTAGATATATTAACTCTCTATCCAGAAAAGTAGCAGTCACTTTCATTTGTGTTTTTCTTTCTAATATTAGAATTAAAAATTGATTGAACTTCCAGGAATAATTAACCATCTCCTACGAATCAACCCCAGCGGCCAGACTCACCACCATGCCACTGCAGTCGTCCAGAAAAGTAGCAGTCACTGTAGAATGTCATTGTGTCGGTCACTGAAATAAACCTGTACACAGTTTTTGGTAATATAAGAAGATTTTGAGAGATTTTATTCCATGTGATTTAGGGGAGGGTGGGGGTGGCATTGCTGTGGGGGAAAGGGGTTGGGATTTTTTGCTTTGTGTTCCATTCTTCAGTGTCATAAAGCCCGGAAAAGTTCTCCAACTTTTTTTTTTTTGGGGGGGGGGGGGTTGTGGGGAAGGGGTAATTATGTAAATAAAGCTAAGACTTTTAATTTCCAACTTGTTCAGTGGGATATTTTTTTCATAATGACGGGAGTCTTGCACAATATAACCCAAGCCCATGGTGAGAAGGAAGAAAATTGGTTTGGGTTGGCAGGAAGTAGGAGATGTTGGTTCTTATCCAGAACTTTGCGGAAATGAGGGATGTTTCCAAATCCTTAGCAGGTTAAATGAAATTTGTTCCGTACATATTTGAGATTTTTTTTTTTTTTTGCAAACTAGTAGTTCATGTGTCATATTTTATTTTTGTAACATTTCATGTACTTTAACGATGTACTTCCTTCATCCCAAAATGAGTGTTAAGTTTTGGTTCATTTTGATCAACTCAATTAACTATTGGTCAATATTAACACAAAATTTACATGTTGTGATTAATATGTATAAAATACTTTTGATAAATAACTGTGGACACCCTATTTTTGTACAGCTCTTTTATTTTCATTGCATTTCCTATGTGATGTTCTAATGTCGCCTTAGTAATGTTTTATTGAGAATTTCACACATTGCACAGGTTGAACTTAATTCAAAGATTTTATATGTGCTATTGCATGTTAGTATTGGTGTGACATACACCTTGCAAGGTATTATACATATATTTGCACCTAGAGGCATTTACAAATACACAAGCAATATCCTTAAATAGAACACAGTTTGTGTTGACTCTACATCAAAGGGAATTAGGTATGGACCAAAAGTGACTATAGAGGAGACAAAGGATGCATGTGAGCGTTGTTTGAAGTGAAAAATACAAGATTAGAGTAAAAACTCGACCAGAAGATGCAAAAAGGACAAACTGGAGTACCGCCAGTGCAGGGCTAGTTGTGGAGTTCGCCTGGTGATTGTTGTCCTAGGCATGTTCTTGGAATGGTGGTTGTGAGGTAAGGTCCCACAAAATGACTTCCTGATATAACAGGTAACTTGGGCGGCAAAAGTTACCATACATTCGTCCACACTATTTATATTTACAATTTCATAAAATTAACATAAATAAATAATTGCAAGACATGGGGGAAAAGAAGCAAAAAAGTGCAAATTTTCGGAAAGAGAGGGCTGAGGGCTGATCATACTTTAGCCAGTCAATTCCAGGCAGATCATCCCTGGCTTAACTGTTCTCGATAAAAAGGAGTTTGGAGGAGAAGCAACCAAACTCAAAGCCTTTGCTTCCCAGTAAGAAAGATCTCATTTGTGTGTGGTCTTCAATTGAGAAATTCTAACAACCTCGTTTGAAAGAGGTGTTGGATATTGGGTCCATGTCGGTAACAGCGGGGCAGTAGTTACCATCAATCCCGTTTCTTCGGGAAATTCTATAATGACACTCTTATTTACCACCTCCATCGCAATTGAAGGGTTACACTTTGACATTTGGAGTCAAAATGACAATCTTTCACATGCGAATTTGAGCACGAATGACGTATTTTTTCAAAAATTAAGAACTTGTGACTTGTATTATATATATATATATATATATATATATATACACTTTATGAGTGTTTTAATTTTGTTTGCTCAAAGTAAACAAAATTAAGAAGATCAACTAGAATATTGGCCAAATTAACCATGAAATTTAAAGTGTAACCCTTTCGATGGGTCGGAGGGAGTAATAAAAAGAAATGAACACACCGTAAGTATGTTGACACACAAGGAAAATTGCAATCCATTAATAGTGCTAGGGAATCCCACAATATGTCAAACTGAAGCTTTCTCGGGAAGGAGGGTCGCGGTCCCAAATTGGAAGTTTTTCACCGAGTCCCTTCTTTTGGTAGAGGAGGAGATTGAAGAGATCGAATTCCTATGGGGACGCATGCTGAATCTTTGCCTCTGATACCACTTTTGGCCTGTTTGTCACCCTTTAAATTCCTTGGCTCTCACGCTTCGATCTGTTCTTTCCCGGGCTGGTGGAGCATCCTGTTTGTGTCTCGTGTGCTGTCCTCTTTAAAGTTTGGATTCCAGTTCTCAGCCTAATGGTCGAGTCGAGCAATGCTTTTGTCTCTGTTTAGTTAAGCTGCTCGTTGACTCTGTCAGGAAAGCTCCTTGTACTAGTTGCAGTGCTGATTGGGTGGAGCTCTTAGGAGTAGTAGAGATCTATACAAGCTTCTGCTTGAATGAATGCTTCAACAACTAAGCCATGGAAGAGGCAGATTGTATTTTTACCATACTTTGATGAGTTTTCTGGTTTTGCTTGCTGCTCATGTTTAAATCCTGACGTGTGGTCTGCCCGGTGCTGAGTCAGAGGCAAACTGTGTGACATGTGGTAGCTTTGTGTTTGGATAGTTGGGTTTTCGGTTTGGGCTCAGGGATTGGCTTCAGGAGAGAGTCGTTTTCATCTGCATGTTGGGTTTAACTTTTAAGGCTGTTCTTCTGCTCTTGTTGTTGGTGTTTGTTATTCTATGTTCATTGTAATTATGAGTTCCTGTTCGCACTGGGATTTAGTATCAGAGGAACCTTGATTAGGTGTCTGAAGGTCTCTTTCACCATCAGCTTCTTTGTTATTAATGGCATCTTTTGCCGGTTGTCTGAAAAAAATAAGACGAAACATGTGACCTAGATGGAAATCCATTAAGAATTTTACATAAGATTCCACTCATGGATCAACGAATTTATTGCTTGCCGTAGACCCAAAGAATCTCAGACGTATATTCATGATAGTTAATTTGGCATCTTCGCTTCTAACGTTTTCAGCATCATCTCGTTATGTTTCAACCCTAACTGAATATTCAAGAACCACCAATATCTGTAGTTTGCATTTAACACCTCCTGAATATGTGAACTTACGGTTAACCTCTGATATTTGTGAGAAATACAATTTCTTTTTCTTGAAACTAGGTTGTAGAAATTGGTGAAATTGAATGAAATGGTAAAATCATAGTGTAATTATATTTGAAATGATGAAGTTATAATTTATAAGAAATTATCCAAAATAGGACGTGGAAAGTAGAGATATGTATCATTCATGCAAGGAATTGCTTGAGCACCTAAGCAGGTGCGGTTAGGAAGGAGGTTACCATGAAGATCAGGAAGGGTGCAGTGAAGAATAAACTGAAGACGAAGGTGTGAGGGAGGTGATGTCGCTGAAATAGCAAAATATGGGAAGGAGAGGAGAGTAGTCGTCGTGGACTTTTCTTATTTTCTCTCATTTGTTCTTTCTTTCTTTCTTTCTTTATTTCTGTCTTTTCTCTTGGTATTAGTGATAATGAGAATTAGATAATCCATTCAAAAGGAGAAGACATTGATGCCGGGGATACACTAGTATTTTCTCACAAATTACTTGAACTCAGAAATTCACCCTGGAAATTTTAGCATATGATGCACATACTTGGTTTTTATCTGTTTTTAATTAATGGAAATAGGCGGTGGCACTAATTTGACAATCTTTGGAAAGTTTTTGGCATTTATTTTTGGTGGCTCTGCTCTGGAGGTCAACCAAGAGGTTTGCTTGGTCTGGTTTATAGTTGTGTATCATCTTCTTGAGGACGTTCAGACTTCTTTGCAGGTGTAAATGGCAATTCTTTGTTCAGATGGCCGGTTGCAGTTTCTAACATTGCAAAAACAAGCGGACAGTAGAGATGCCACATGATGAGGAGGTCAGATGCTTCTCATATCCAAATTTGTATCATTTGTATTGATATGATGTAAACAGTAAAGTTTTGGTTTCTTCTTTTTCTTTTTCGGCCTGTTCAGGTTGTATATCGGAATACTTTTCTTGTGTAAGTTAAGAAAGGCGTTTGATGATTTTTTATTTTTTTTTTGTCAATTTTAGTTTTACATAGTAGATTTAAGATGAAAATTTTGAGGTCTGAAGTCTTGTACGGGTTGTTTATTTGCACTTAATCAACATCTTAAAGGGGGTTACGTCTGATTCGGTAAGACAACTTGTCACTATTTGGTAAATTTTCATTTTTAGATCTAAATGCAATTTAATTCATCTTATCCAATCAGACTTAAAATTAAGGCTGAATGGTTAAGATTCACCTTTTAAAACTCTTTTTTGACTTTTCTATCACTTGAAAAAAAAATCAATTCTATCAAGAGTAATTAATGAGATTTAGAATTTAAGCATATTGGATTATATTTGTGTTTTAAATGTATAAACTAAAATTAGTTTTTTATTTGTCACTTTGTTTTTTTTTTTTTTTAATTTGAAACTTTTTTACTATAATTTAAGAACTTTTTTTTTTATTTTTTTTTTAAATCAGATAAGAATTTAAAATTTATCAACAAAATAAATGTAAGAGCTTGCCTAATTTAAAATATGATTGGTAATTTATAGATAATCATACAAAAAAATAAGGTTTTAAATTTAAAACATAATAAATATATACCAAATAATAGTTTCAATAATATATTAGATAAAAATTAAAAATAAAAGTAAATTATATAGTTATATAGAAATAATTAATTAAATATTGATAATAAATTTAGTATAAATAATAAATTTATTATAATTTATATTTAATTATAATTATTTTATTTCAAATGAGAATATGCTCACATCGATAGTTAGTACTTATAAAAATCAAACGATCTTTATTAGAAGGTTATAATGGACAAAGGACACTATTAAGACATTTCATTCAGTTCAGTTACTAAACAGTTTCACTAATTCAACTTTTAGATTTTAGATGCTGCTTCTTATTTCTTCAGACACATTCAGACTTATTTTTAGACTTTAGCATTAAGCATTTAAAATAAATAACACCTAATTAAAATACAGTTCTCTCGATAACTGTAAGGGTATATGGATAAATTTTAGTGAGGTCTCTTTTGAATGTAACAACCCTCCATAATAATGATGCACTCTCTTTTCCAAAATAAGTCCACTCCGGTTTTAGAAATTATATGGAGCGTTTAGGTACTCCTAGCAAGGAGCGCCTAGGTGCCCAATATTCATTTTTATTATGTTGTTTGTTCATTTTTTAAAACTAAATGTTCATTTATATGTTGTTACTATTATTATTGATTTTCAGTAACAACGATAAAAATGAATATTTAATTTTTGAAAATGAACAAACAACGTTATAAAATGAATATTATCACCTGGACACTCCTTGCTAGGAGCGCCTAGGTGCTCCGTATACGGACTGCTCCTGTTTGATTTGGTTTAAGAGGTTTAAAGGAGAGCATTGGACTTTTCATTTGTATAGCTAGAAAGAGTTTGGTTGTGGATTTAAGTAAATTGTGGGCAAAAAATTCGAATTTGTCTCTGACTTGATCCTTTTTTTTTAGTAGTTTCTCTCGTAAGTCAATCCCTAATCGATTATAACGTTTTTTCTTTTGGTCCCTAAACCTAATTTAACTGGATTGATCAATATATTTGGCAATTTCTTTCCTACGTGGCGATAATATAGAGCTAATACGGACTCTTTTTTTAGAAAATATTAGAAAATGATATTATTACCCTTTATTAATCATAAAAATAAATAATTAAATTATTATTTGAGTTATTAATTTTATAAAGATAAAAAAATATAATGATGAAGTAAAATTTTAAAATCCCCACCTCCATCACCACCACATCCCCACTACCATCCCCACCGCCCCACCCGCATCCCACCTCCAGTCACCACCACCATTCGCACTACACCGGTCCTCAAACACATTAATACAACAGCTTTATCAAACACAAACACTCAAACCCATGACAAAATCACCACCACCAAAATCAAAACCTGATTCCAAAACCAAATAACCAAATGGAGAGAGAAGAGAATCCAGCAAGCTGGTGTACCTGCATTTGGAAATCTTCGAAATCCCCACCTCTCCACCACCACACAACTCCCCCTCGTTCCCCAGCTCTGCCGATTTGGAAATTTGTGCGACGGGAGCGCGAGGTCATGGAGGGGGAAAATGGGAAGAAAAAACGAGAGAGAGGGAGAGGGTTTACTTCCGGCAACTTCACCAGATTTGTGTTATACTTCATCCAAATCAAAAAATTGAGCCAAAAAAACAAAAGAAGAAGAAGATCTGCGTCTCCATCTCCAGCAGCCGTGCCTTCCTCTCTATGTCGGCCGCATACCTGCAGGGTGGTGTTAGGGTTTGATCTGGGTTGTGTTAGGCTTCAAATCTGCAGATCGGAAGCTATGTCTTGATCGGAAGATGAAGAGATCGAGAAGAACAGATGAGAGTCGCCACCAAGAATGAAGAAAAACCCGATTCATTTTTGAGAATGCTGCAGATCTTTCCTCCACTATAATGTTCTCTGCCCCACTTAAAAATCTCACCTTTCTCTACCGTTCAATTTAGTTAGGTATGATCAGGGGAGGTAAATTACTGATAAAAGTGATAATGAATTGCCAGAAGAAGTCATCACTCTCTCCGTTGCCGCCGGACGACCTCCGGTGTCGCAGAACCGATGGCGCTCAATGGCGGTGTCGTCATTGGAGGGGCCAGGAGAGTGTACTGCGAGCATCATCTTAAAAAGTGGCGGGCTCAATCCTCTAAACGAAATCCCGGTTCAGCTAGTACTACGCATTCTAGGGCTTGGGAAGGCGGTGACAATTCTCGGAATAATAAGGGAGAAGGAAAAGGGAGGGTCACTCGTCAGAAGATGAGGTAAAGGAGGAGGACGAGGAGGGTGGTTTGGGGGAAACAGGTAAGAGAAAAGGTGGTGATGAGGACGGTGAATCGAGGATGGAGGGTGGTGAGAGTGATTTTTCCTTTTATTTTTCTTTATTAATTTAGGATAAATAAAAGTTTTATCATTTATCCCCTCGGTCATTGAAGATTACAATTTTATTTTTCTTATATTACCACATAAGTATTTTTATTCTAAAAATCTTAATTAAATGGGTCAAATAAGGATCAGTAATCAAAAGGAAAAAGATTAGAATACGTTAGAAACTTGACCAGACTATTGAAATCTTTGGGAACTCTTAAAAAAAAAAAGGGTTAAAGGTCAGGGACGAATTCGATTGTTTTGTCGTAAATTGTGTGGCTATAATTCTTTTCTTTTGGCTCAAAAAAAGGAAAATTTCCAAGTGGACACGTATTTCATTTGTGTTTTAATTTCTAAATTCTAATACTTCCTCTGTTTCGTATTAATTGTCTTAAAAACGACATTTTTTACTCGCAACGTGTCGCTGGTATAGACAATTAAAACAAAACCGATGGAGTATTAGTGTAAAAAAAATTGATTGAACCTCCAGGAATAGTTAGCAATCTCCTACGAATCAACCCCAGCAGCCAGACTCTCACCATCACCATGCCACTGCAGTCCTCCAGTAAAAAATGCCATTGCGTCGGCCACTGGGAATAAATCCGTACACAGTTTATGGTCATACAAGAAGATTTTGAGAGTTATTATTCCATGTGATTTAGGGGAGGGTTGGGGGTGGCATTGCTGTGGGGGAAAGGGGTTGGGTATTTTGCTTTGTTGTTCCATTCTTCAGTGTCATAAAGCCCGAAAAAAAGTTCTTGACTGGTGGTGGTGGTGGTGGTGGTGGTAGGGTAATTTCGTGAATAAAGAAAGCTAAGCCGTAAAATTTCCTTGTTCAGTGGGATATTTTTCATAACGAAGGGAGGAGTCTGTACAATATAAACCAAGCCCATGGTGGCAAGGAAGAAAATTGGTTTTGGGTTGGTGTGGGAAGTCGGAGATGGTGGTTCTTATCCAGAACTTGGTGGAAATGAGGGATGTTTTCAAATCCTTTACGGATCCGGACATATTTGTAGAATTTTGTTTTGCAAACTAGCATGTCCTTCCAAGGTTTTTTAAGGTTCAAGGCAAGGATTAAAATTGTGCTTTCAAATTTTAAATTACAATAATATAGAAATAAATAAATAATAAATATGTCTGAACTCAGTAACTTAATTATAATTTAAATAATTTTACAATAAAAAAAGGGGTCGCGTTAAAATTTTCTTCTAGAAAATTTCATGATAAAAAAATTTAAAAGAAAAAAAAAATAGTACTCCAACCCTCAAACATTATTGGGAAGAAAAACAATTAAAATAAATAATAATAAAAATTCAGTGTTCACTATTCCAATTGTTTGAAACTGCAAAATATACAACAATGCAGAAAAAATACATGAAAATAAATAAAAGCCAAGGAAAAAAATGACATAATTATTGGATATTAACAGTTTAGTTAACATTGAATAAGATTACAACACTTATATATTTTAGTAATAACCATCTAAATCGAACAACTAATCGATTGTAAACTATGTAGCAACATTTCAACCTGCCGGGTCTAAGAGCCCCTTGAGGTTCCTTAGGTGTCAAATGTGAGGCGACCACCCAGGTGCATAGCCTTTCCAGGTCAATGGCCGTTCCCATTGAATACGCCCCCCTTTTAGACCCTACACCCAACACCAAACCAAATACGACGAGTAGTAGGGTCCTGCTGAAATTGAAATCAATTACTTCCTCTTTCTGGACCAGCTGCCTCTATTCCCGAGGCATCCCAAAAAAATCCTTCTTTTTCGTTGAACTGACCCAATCAAAAATTCTCCAATTCTAAAAGGCGAATAGAAGAAATCATATTTTCATCTACTATTTTAATTACATTCTATCTAATGATCAATAAAATAAATGTGAAAGTGGGGCGTAGCCGAGTGGTAAGGCGACGGGTTTTGGTCCCGGTAATCGAAGGTTCGATCCCTTTCGTCCCAAGGCCTATTTTTTTTTATGGAGAGAAATGGATAAAATTATTCGAAAATCAATTTTCATTTAATATAGAAAGATTGAGCGTGAAATTTGGAGAGGCAAAACGACTCCGTTAACGTGAATGGAGAAAGAAAAATAATTTATATGTTTTATATATTAAATACTTTTGATAAATAACCACGGACATCCTCTTTTTGTACACCTCTTTTATTTTCATTGCATTTCCTATGTCATGTTTTAATGTCACCATAGTTATATTTTATTATTGAGCATTTCACACATTGCAACTTAATTTGAAGATGTTACATGTGTCAATGCATATTAGTATTCGTGTAACATACCCCTTGTAAGGTATTATACATGTATTTGCACCTAGAGATATTTTCAAATACACAAGCAGTATCCTTAAATAGAATAGAGTTTGTGTTGACTCTATATCAAAGGGAATTAGGTATAAACCACAGGTGACTATAGAGAGGAGACAAAGGATGCATGTAAGCCTTAATAATGCAACTCTGAATGGTGAGATTCATCCAAGTCTAGGCACACAGAAGTCCTGCGACGCCTCCAATCACTGCCAGCTTGAGCTCTTACAAGATGATCACAACTGAGCAAGCTTAGCATCACGGCAACATCCGAGTAAGAACATCATATATTCATACTGTACACTTTCATGCCAGTCAATAACGTCGAGCACAAATAACTTTTCCATTACATCACCATGTCAAATATGTTTATACATCGTTTTTCCCTACACTTTTTTCCATTTCAAGCTACACAACAATCAAACTAGCCATAAAGACAATTATTAGATAGTTTGGAGACTGTCTAGGACATCCAAAAATTGAAATCGGGGACTAAAGAAAAGTGAGTAATAGTTGTCAAAATGAATAGATAATAATCCGAGGATAGAGATGATGTCTTATAGAACCTAAAGCCGCAGTTTCCTCTTTCCTGACTGCGATTGTCAAACATCAGTACACCCAAAGCTAAGTATGGAACATCCACCAAGCATTCTTAAATTCCATTGGGCTTTAATGTATTCTTGTTCCGTCAAATAATCCATTCCCCTGGAAACCCAATCATGCTGCTGCTAGTGATCCAGCAACAAAATTGATTCATGGACCATCCACAAGATAGGGTGTTATCTTCCTGTCTTGGCACGTTTCATTCCGGTGCTGTTAAAGGGGGACATACTGGGACTCATACTCGGGCTCATGCTAGGGCTTTCCTCCCTCAATGTGCCATTTAGCATAGCCAATTCTCTTAGTTGCTGCTTCTTATAGATGTCCATAGATTCGTCCTACGCAGATATACGTAAACACAAACAGGGAAATAATAAGTTGAGATAAAGAAAAGAAAGTTAAAGCAAATGGCTACAAGGTTATGCCTATTCTTACCACTGGCTTCAGAAGGTTTTCTAATAGGGAAATTGACTGCTCCAAGCGGGAATCTATAATATCTTCCGGAAATTCAGCTTCAACCAACAGATGGAGTGGCTCGTTAAGGTGCTCATATCCAGGTTTATCTTTTAACTTCTCTTCCTAATATACAAGAAAAGAGGAACCTGTAAATTAATCGTAAACATGTGAAGAAAAGCATAACAGTAGAGAAATTATGATCGAAGGACTAATACTGTGTGAGGAGCAGGTGGCCTATTTAATATTTTGGGCAAAAACCACAATTTATGAGTCATGGACACAGGATTGCAGTACATAATATCACGACCGCTGATTTGGTAATAGTTTTATGAATTTCTAATCTTTCAGAATCTACTCATACAGGATATCGAAACTCTACACAACTATTGAGTACTCTGACCATTCGTATGAGAAATTATCATCCAAGACCAATAACCATGTGCATGAGGAATTCTCTTTCATCCCTATTCCCAAGCCAACCTAAAATCGAGACACTGACCATCTGTATGCAATGTGGATGGAAATTGCAACCTCAACTGCGAAATAAACCAACTATAGAAGCCTAAAAGAAACTTGGCTTAATTGGCAAGCTGGTGACCAAAGTTTCAGTTAATTAACATCAAGGTACTCCCTCCGTCCCAAAATGAGTGTCAATTGTTCTTGTTGAAATGTCAACATATAACATTATCAAATTAATTTTTACAAAATATTTACACTATTTTAGATTATAATAATTTAATCATTGTAAGATTAAAAAGTAATTTATCAAAAATATCTTTTATATATTCGAAACATGTAATTTTTTAATAAATATCTGGTCAATAGTTTATTAACTTGACCAAATTGAGTCAAAAATTAACATTCATTTTGGACGGAGGGGAGTAATATTTTTATGAAATTCGTCAAAATGGTGATCAAACTTTCAAAACAAACCCCAAAAACATTATCCCCTTCATTTTCTTTTAAAACAAATGAATAATAGAAGATGTGGGGATCATGCTTTTGGGGTCGTTTTGAAAGTTGGATCACCATTTTGACAAATTTCATAAAAGTATCTCCTAGTTGTTAATTATCCAAAACTTTAGTCCATTGCTACTTTTCTTGTTAAGGGAAGAGGGTCAAGTGACTTGAAACTTTCATTTTGTGAGAAATCTTAATGATAGAGAATCATGGTCGGTTCCAGACTTACTGTTTCAACTATCTTCTTTTCATCCTTCGGATCTTCAATCCAATCGTCGAATTTGGGTTTCTGAACATACGGGGTCCTTTTCTATGAAGTCTTTCACTAAAGTTCTTTATCTACATACACAGTTTAACTTTCCTCTTTACCATTTCATTTGGAAGTCCACGGTTTCGTTTAAATATAAAGTTTTTGCTTGGTCAGTGGTCCTTAGTCATTTCAATACTAATGATTGGCGGCAAAGAAGACCCGAAGATGTATACCTCTCCAGATGTGTGCGTTATGTGTATGTGCGCTTGGTCAGTAGTCGTCCTTGGTTGTTTGAATATTAATGATCGACGGCAGAGAAGACACCCGAAAATGTATATCTCTCCAGATGTGTGCATTATGTGTATGCCGTATGGTAACTAGTGAGTCTCACGAATATTTTTTTATGACTAGGAGTCTTTGGAGCAGGTTGTTTGGGGTAGATGCAGAGATCTTTATCATGCATTATAGTGTGGTGGAGTTCAGCATGATTACTCATTTGGGTTTTGGTCGATCGATGAATGCTTTGGTGCTGTGGGTTGTGTTGTTTTCAGTCTGTTGTGGTGTAATATTTGGATTGAGAGAAATTCTTGAATTTTCAGAAATAGAGAGTTATCACTTCCGTTGTTATGGGAGAAAATCATTGTGCAATCTTCTTTTTGGTCTAGGAGTTTTGGCACTTTCAAGGGGTTGTCTTTGAGAGATTTGGCCAGAGATTAAAAAGCGGTCATAGAGTAATTTGTTTGTATTTGTTTTTTTGGTGCTTTACTTGTCAGTCGTCTTTGTACCTTCTTTCTCTATGAATGATATTCTTCTTTTATCCAAAAAAAAAAAAACAAAACTTCAGTCACCAATTTGACAATTAAGCTTAATAAAATATCTTAACCTTAGATATTTTATTAAAAGTGCACGCAGCCCACTAGTCTAATGTTTCTTATCCATAAGTCCCAAGGTGCATGTACCATTTGTAGGGACTTTAGTGCTACCCCAATCAGCTAACTTATTGAGCCGGGGGGGTGCTTTTTTCTGATCCAAAAACTCGATCATGGGACCAACAATTTGTATATTTCTATATCGAAAATAATACACATTCTGCCGGGGATTAGAAGCTCCAAGGGTAGACATTCCCCTGTTAGGCCAACCACTAATTAATTTACTACTCCACTATACCAAATGCACACTTTATCCTTATATTAGTATATTATAGTTTCTCGAGTCTCGACAAAAGATTCGTGCACATGAAAGCAGACTAACCCACCCCTCTTCTTTGACCCAGCTCCCATCAAACTGCCTTACTCTCATCAACACTCAACGTTATGATCAATTTGGGCCTCCAAATTGTACATGCCCCAAAAGAACAATCAGTTTTACCAACCAAATTATAGCAATCAATGTACAGAAATCCCTATCATCTGTTGCTCTAATTACAGAAAATCATCAACCACCTTCACCAACCACCAAAACGCCACAACTGAGCTTCAATATCAAATGAATCAATGCAGATAAAAAGTGAACCCGTTTTTCTAACTATCCTACGTGTATGTAGAGAAAGAAAGTGAAGGTGCAGTTTACGTTGCCAGCTAGGTTACTTTGTCCTGGAAAATGGCCACATGTGGCCACTTCTTCCCATTCCAATCTACTTTTGAAACCACAACGTAAGTTTATGTAATCACTGGACATTCAAAGATCTGTAATCGTTTATAAGTTAGCTAGTTAAGCAAGAAGTTTCTAGCATTTGGAGCAAGTTTGCTTTTCACCAACTGAATTTTTTATAGGTTAGTTCATATGGAATTTTATGAAATATGCATGGAGATGAACTGGAAAGGTGCAGTAGGTGATAACGGAAAATTGGGGTTGGATGGTAAGTATGATATTTATCTGGTGTGTGTTTCAAAGCAGGTGGCGACTGTGTCATAAGATGGTGAGGGGATGCAGAATCATTGGGAATTGTTGATGCGGAAAAAGTTGAGATGGACGTGAATGTTTAGATCACGGGAGAGTTGAGAATGAATGCAGAGAGGAAGGTCTTCATGAAATATACATACCAAAAGTACTGCGTACATATATTACACGTAATCCTTAAACTCATAAGGCCTTAATCCCGTTGAGCGGAGCAGTCTCCTTCCAATTGTCTTCTATCTTTTACCAGTGAGATTGCTCAAACAAGGAAATGTATTTCAGACATATTTCCAAATTTCATAGGAGGAAGATAACATTTACCCTTGCTCTCTCTGGGGATGAACGTTTAGATTAATGTAAACTTCTCCATGCAAGCAAGCATAAAAGATCCAATAAACAAGAAAAAGACAGACATCACGGTACATATCACGTCTACTTACTGATCAGTTAAACATAGGCTATCAAATGGAAAAGTTTACACAGCCAAGAAGAGTGTCACCAACCCCCAGAAAGCAAAAACAATGAATTTTCAAAAATGGCAGATGAATTAACAAAATCCAAGTTTTGAACATTTAGCACTTGATGTGTGATTTTGGCATATAGACAACTACATATTTGATTAAGAAATTGTTCAATTAAATAAACCCAAAGCATTCCATCTATATTCATTCCCTTTTCGCAATTAGCTGAATATCACATAGTTGTTTGCTCAACCACAACTTACAGCAGATAAACTGGTTCGAAAACACCAATGTAGAATGACAAAGGCCAAATAAGTAACGAAACCACAATGACTGTATGAATAGTGACGAATAATGACTCATTCATGTTTCTGCCAATCAATCGCCACGAAACTCAAGAACAATTCTTATTTCCCCATAAGCGACCATCCAGGTAAATTTGTGTCAGTATATGACCAACACCATTATTGCAAATGTAGTGTCCCCTTTATAAATTATTGTTGGTGTAGTTAACCATAACTTACAAAAGTTTGACGTTAGTAATTTAAAATCAGCCGAAGTACCTAGCAGTTATGGCGGAGAAAGAATACTTACTTTAACAGAATCTTTAACCGAGCCTCGACCTCTTATATATATTCTACATTCCGTCATGGCTTCAATCCTTTTCAGAGAATTCCCACGTGGACCCAGAATTCGCCCAACAAAGTTATACTGCCATGTGAAATAAGTGACCTTTATGCCTAATGTAAGAAAGAAAAATAAACCACCCATCATAATATGAGAAAGCTATTACTTACATTTGGGAATTTCTCCACAGGAACATCAAGTCTGATAACTCTCTTCATAACAGGTGTGGCCACAATGCCAGGTGAAGCATGCCAACCCATTGCAGAAGCTTGAAACGAGGCCATTCTTTGGAGGAGTAGGTTATCCTGAAGCAAGACCATTGTCAGTAGCTATATAACCATCACTTTCCCATCAACGCTCAGGAATGCTCCCTCCACCCACCCTCCCCATTGTTTCTGAGACAAAGAAGCAGAGGATAGCAGGGGGGAGAGGAAAGATGTTGTAATCTTGTTTCTATGTAAGCAAACTGTTCTCTTATACATTGGTTTAGATTTCTGGGGACTTTATGGTGAGGATTACCCGAACTTCACCAACACCTTTCAAGAGCTGAACTCATCCCTGTATAGTTTACCCCCTTAACATAAACTGAAGTGACTATAAGTCACCAGTTTTATGTTTGTAATTTTTTAACTAGTAACTCGGGTCACCAATTGGACAGATATGGGAACTGACCAAAAAATAGGAGGCCTAGTATAATAAATTCCAAAAGCATAAAAAGGATCCCATTTAGCCTCCTATTTCACTAACCAGTAAAGATTCAGGCACTATACTTATCAAAAAGCAGACATAAATTGAAGTGTGTGTGAGTGATCAGGCAAGAAAATATGTTCATCAATCGGAGTATCTCCCTTTTCAGGACTATTAGAATGACATCAGTTTAACCTTCACAAACTAAAAGACGAAAGAAAAGCACGAAACTGCAAGCAAAAGCTTTAACTTGATAGAGAAAAGGTGGGAATATACAGAGTCAAGACAATGTAGCTACGCTATACAATCAAATTGTTTTACATGATAAACAGACAAAGGGAAAGAAAGATTGATGAAAAGCACTGTATCATGATCAAATGGTGAAACAGGATGTGAGAATGAGCAACAAGAAAGCCGGAAAGGCTGGATGAGCATTCATGAGAGAAAAGGAACAAAAGCAAGAGCTGTTTATTTCAATTAAATCAGATCTTCATATTATATGTATTGGGTTAAGCTAGCATCCCCTCATGTTATAAACAAATAAATGGTCATCTTCAAAAAATCCCAATTTTAATTTCTTTTTAATTTTCTTGGAGGACAAGTGTCAAAACATGTATAGGTGGAATCAATAATTGTTCCAATATGTACTTTCACATGCACTAAATTCCACAACACAATTTACAATACACGATTAGGACTTTTTTTTAAAGATAAAAGAAGAAATTCTATTGGAAAATACAGAAAGAATACTAAAATCCCGGACAAGGAATCCTAGAAACTACAAAGCTGAACATAAACAAGTCAAGACTTGACACTTTTGCTTTACAAAAATAGTATTCCCAATGTCCCTAAATGAGTGTCTTGTTTGATTTTTAAGAAATCAACCTCGTAAATTATTAAAAGAATTATTCAACATATATTTACTATGTTTAAGATTCTAAAATTTCAACATTGTAAGAATATTAAATAACTATCAATAACATTTTTCATAACTTTGCAACAACAAGTCGATCATCATAAAACTTGGTCAAAACTTAAATAAGTTGACCAAAAAAGTCAAAACAAGACACTCATTTAGGGACGGAGGGAGTAAAAAGGAACAAAAGGTGGGGGAATTCCAGGAAGAAAAAATGGGAGATGGTTATTCGTATATAACATGATAGGATGTTACATTAACCCATACATGTACACATATATATGTACTTTAAGAATCTCCACCAATTACCTTCATACAGCATTTTAGAAACATATCTTGATTTGTAAATGACCAAAACTTTGAGTGAATATGGTAATTTTACTGGCCTTCCAGGATGCAGATCATACTGCCTTCCAGTCCTAAAATTATGTCTAGACACGTTTGCATGTGCATCTGATACGAATATTTTACGTAACTTGCCATGCTGTTTAGTCTAAATAGCTAAATCACATACCACTTACATTTAAAAGTCAAGCAGCTGAAACTAACCTGGCAAATGAGTTTTAAGATACAAAATAAAGCTATAAAAGCGACCCTATCAGGGAAAAGGATAATATTTTCTTATTATTTATCCATTTATTTAGTTTTTGATAAACTCAGCTCAGCCCATTCCTTCTTAGTTGCGGTAGCCTCTTAGCGAGATATGGCATAAACTTAAGGCTGGCTCCGCACTGTTGATTATTTTAGCCTATCGCGAGCATTTTTTATTTGTTGGTGATGGATCAGCTAAAGCACATACCTTTTTGCCTTAGTAATGGATGGACTAACTAGACATGTCCAAGATGATGTACCTTGGTGCACGCTATTTGCCGATGGCATTGTCCTTATCGATGAAACAATGAATGTGGTTAATGATAAGTTAGAAAAACGAAGAGAAGCTTCAGAAGTCAAAGGATTCAAAGTAAGAGCAAATCAGAGTATGTGGCTTGCAACTTTAGTGGTAAGAGGAGTATTAATGAAGTGAAAGTTAAGTTAGATGGAGAATAAATACCTCAAAAGGAAATACATCGGTACATAGGATCAATCATTAATAAAGATGGGGATAGCGAAGAGGATGTTAGTTATAGAATAAAATTGGGTTAGATGAAATGGAAGAGCACATCTAAAGATCGGCATATACCACGAAAGCTAACAGAAAAAATTTATAGGACATCTGTTAGGCACACTATTGTACAGAATCGAGTGTTGGGCTACTACGAAGGAACATGCTAACAAGATGAGTATACCGAAAATGTGAATGCTTCGATAGATGAGCGGTAAAAATAGAAAAGATAAGATTCGTCATAAACAAATACAAGAAAAGGTAAAAGTAGCTCCTATGGCAGAGAAAATGAGAGAGAACCACCGAAGATGGTTTGGTCATGTACAATGTAGACCCCTTAGTGCTACAATTAGAAAGTGTGATGATATTATTCTTAATCAAGCTAGGGGTAGGATAGGCCAAAGTTAACATGGGCATCAGCAATATGGAATGACATGAAATATTGTGATATATATGATGATTTGGCATTTGATCATGTGAAATGGCGGAAAATGATTCACGTTGCCTACCTCAAGTGATTGGGATTAAAACTTTGTTGTTGGTGGTGGTGGATTAAAGGTCAAAATTACTACGATAGAAACTGATTGTCAAGGAAAAGCATACTCATCAAACGAGCGAACGTCTTCACAAATAGGAAATAATGTCCAAGGCTTGGCAACCATCTAGACAAGCTAGAAAAGTAGTTACATACATGTGCAATTGAATCAACAAGGAAAAACTCCATGGTTAACCTAGTACAGATATAATCCACCTTCAGTGAAACCACACAAGTTCACTAAGCATTTCTAATTTAAGCAATCAGTACTGTGCTACCATTCATTGCACAGGCCTCAATCTTTGGAGCAATAATCTAAACTATGAATAAATTCATTAGGCGTGATAAGAAATCAAGCGATAAACCCCTCAAACAATGTTTCTTGACTTGAGCATGATCTCGATAATAGAAGGAAATGTACGAAATATGAAAATATCATAAATAAAATAATTCCAGTTTTCGAAGAAGTAAAACATCCACTTTCAATGGACCCACAAAGCCGTTGAGAAGCGTGAAACGATGAAAGCCTTCAGATTGCGGACAAATATAATTCCTTGACCATAGTTTTAGTGAGTCGTGACTTGTGAGTTACTAGTAGGCTAATAACAAAACTTGGTTCATTGAGAGGCCCCAATCTAGGCCTTTATAGCGAGATGCTTTATGAGCATCATGATCGTAAATGGCATTTGATTCACATAAAATGCTTTCTGGAAACATGTTCTGAACTGGCGTTGACTAGTTTCAACAAAAAGTGTCAGTTTTAGAATACAGTCCACGCAAAATATCCATTTTCTTAAGGAAACTGAATTTATGGGATTTGAACTCCTTAAGTCATCTTTGATAACATGAAGTGACTCTCCTTTCCCACAATCGTCTCTGCTTACCTCTATTGCAAGTTATTCTCCTCAATTTTTTTCCCGGGTACTTCCACGCATTTTCCAAACACAAGGAAATTAATAACTTATAAAAAAAATCATGAAAGATGAATTACTGAAATTGAAACCAACATAGCCTTAGGTGAGTAATAGTATGTGTCTTAAGGTGATTAAATTAAACCACTAACTCAAACACATCATGTTGAAACTTAGAATATCTAGAAGTAACGGAGAAAAAGAAAAAGACAAGGATAATTCAGATAAGTACAATATTAGCATACCTCTGTTTGCATTGAGGACCATGCCTCCCTATCCATTGGACCTCCATTAGGTTTTTGACCTAAGGACCGATAAGCTCGGTCTTGTCCCATTCTTTCATGATCAATTAAACCTTGGTTAGATGAAAATCCTGACACCCTCATGATTTCTGCATAAAGAGTCAAATCAATACTGTGTCAGCAAGGAGAGCAGAATAAGTTAGAGCCAGGTGTTCACTACGGTGACAGCCCTTGAAGATTCTATTTCTCACAGATTTTTCAATAGGGTATCTTACACGGCACCAATAATTCTTATAACTCGGTTGTCACGTAAACGTCATGCAAGACAGGTGTTGCCTGCATGTCCTGTTGTGTCTTACAAGCTTGTTGCAAATAGAATGTATATCTCCGCGGGTCATTATTATATGTTATCAATCTTGCACAAAAGAGAACAAAACTTTTCAATAGGGTGTCTATAAAAATCGCAAATCTGAGGGACTGGAAACTCCAAGGTGAACCTTTGCTTTCTGTTTTCACTTTTGGAGTTTTCCTCTCCAAGAGGGTGAAAGTATGAATAGTCGTACAAGAATTCTTTCATGCTGGAGGGCCAACTGGTAGACGTATTACACTTCATCTTCAAGGTTTCTTAAAATTTAAATTTTTGATTTGTGTGTTTCGTACTTTCATCTCTCAATTGTAATAAAGTTATTTTTTGGTCCAAAAATAAATAAAACAGCAAACCAAAATAGCAACGGGAAACAACTTGTTTGTTTCGACCATCTTGTCATTTATTAGAGAAGATTCTTTTGAGAAATCCATTTTTTTCCAAATACATAAACTAATTTAAGAAATATCAAATTAGTTTAATAATAATCATCATTTCTTTCCTAGGGTAACTGGACTACATGCTGTGCTTTCACTGATAACTAATAAGCCTTATTCCTTGTTTTGCTAATTTTTTGCAAGATTTTGTAGCTACGACATGAATTGATCTTCCACATCCGTGCAAAAGAGATTAAGCCGTTAGCGCAATACTGTTCAGGAGATTAAAACATAAGCCCAATATAGTTCAAATTTCAGAATATTAGCACACTCTTAAATATTTCGAGTTCCAACCCACAACGTGGCAGTTTGATTTCTCTTTATTTTTTAAGCACTCAAGTTGAAAAAATAAGGAAAAAGCGGCTACACAACCACAATCCACAAATGAAGCATACGTTGCAGAAAAAAGCCAGGTGTTTTTAACCTTGATTTAGGAGTCTACTGCATACTGGAATCAGTTGCATAAAGGGTCCCAGGTTTTGCCTCTCTGCCAGTAGTTCTGCCAAATATCTGTCACATATCACCAAAAAGAAAAAAAAATTATGCAATGACAAACAGCACAATAACTTAAGAAGGAAAAGTACTTTTATGACTGCATTTATCATACCAAATATATATATATACTTGTTTAGAAATGGAATAACTGATATATGGGAGATATTTATCTGATTAAGCTACACATGTGAGATGCTAGTTAGCTAAGTTCTAGTTGTAACATATGTGACAATGACATGTAATCAGTTCTAAAAGAAAAATGTTTATCATTAGCTTCTCTCACATAAACTTGAACTGAAATGGGGATGTCAGAGCAAGTTTTTGTCTTGGTAGTCAACAGACCCTTATTGACCTCGAGCATGCACTTGATAGTTGATATGACATAGAATCTGAATATCCTCATTTCCATGTAGACATGTAATGATTTGACAAGAATCTGAATATCCTCATTTCCATGTAGACATGTAACGATTTGACACTCTAATTTACTCCAGGAATCAACTCTTAAATAGAAAAAATAGTTATCCTTAAAAGATTCACCTAACCAATAATTAAAATATAAAACATTCAGAGCTTCTTTCTCAAAAAGACAACTTCCTTATCGACGCTTTCCACACAAGCTAAAAAGCAACATATCCCCTAAATAGGCACCTTATCAATCAAATTAATTAGCCTCACAACATGAGTTTTATAGTTTACATATTCTATCCTCGTCCATACTAATCACACCTTGCATAAGTCCATGATTTCTGAAAGAATCAGAGTTCATCAACTCTCTCAACAAAAGAAGCAACTATTTTGAGTAACAACTTCAAAGAGTCCAAAGCTTGCAAACAACAAATTCACCAAACAAATAAGAGAAGGGGAATTACTGAATTGGCATCAGCTATCCCATACACGAAGAACAGTATGAACCTATAACAAGAACAACAAAATTACACTTACACTCAACAACCCATTTCAAAGAAACTCACATCGAGATCCAAACAGAGAGATAAGTAGTAAAATCAAGTTTGACAATCTAGGAAAACAGTCGATGAAAAACTAACCTTTCACGATCGGAGGGAGAGGAAGACCTCTGGATAGGAGCTC
Source organism: Lobelia cardinalis (assembly GCA_028566635.1). Taxonomy (NCBI): domain Eukaryota; kingdom Viridiplantae; phylum Streptophyta; class Magnoliopsida; order Asterales; family Campanulaceae; genus Lobelia; species Lobelia cardinalis. The sequence continues at coordinate 5,996,542 of JAOWAN010000047.1, read as the reverse complement.
GGACTCCAGTAGGAGAGTACTGGAAGTAACTTCCAGGTGGAATTCTATTGTCCATTCCACACCCAGTAAGATAATTTCAACTCCACCTCAGTCAACTCACGTTCTAAATCCAAGTTTAAGCAAAGGCCACGTTACCAAAAAGAGTCAAAACATGATCTTGATATCTCCAAAACGCAAATAGTAACATATAAACTTACTGCCTCTAAAAATCTTGATATCCTGATTGATTCCTGATGTTGAATGAAGCTTACCTGCCAAATAAAAACACAAACTTGATGGATTTGACCCAGAAACATAAATTAAGCTGCTCCACCCAGTAAGTCAACCCTTTGTAAATCCAGATTATAACAAACAGTTAAACACCCATGTATCGAAAACAGTCACAACATACAAATACGGATATACTTAAACAATCTGTATCTACAACGATAAACAATAATTCAGAAAGCACGGTATAATCGAAACACTTGCCAGAAAATCAATAAAATCTTTGAAGCGGCTGACTGAGGGGAGTGAATAGATAAAATTATGGGCGGGGATGGGGATGGGGATAGGAATGGAAATGGGAAGAGAGATTCAACTCTGCTTCGCCTTATTGGACCCCTCTTGGGAGAGGGGAGAGGGGAGAGTGAGAAAATGACAAGAATTGAGAGAAACCCCTTAAATTCAAGGAGACGGGTCCAGACTGTGTTTTGTTTTGTGATTCTTTGGTTTGTTTTGTAATTTGTATGTGCAAACTGCGTGTGAATAACATGTGAACCGATTCTGAGATGCGAATCCTAAGATTTGGTTTCTGATTTGTTTATCGACATGTGCTCTTTCCTGTTCTTTAGGGGATAATTTCAAACTCTTCTTTTTTTGCTCTTGGTGTTTACCCCCATAAAACCTTTATGAAAAAAACCAATAAGAAATGCTTATTTGAAATAATTTACTCAAGTTTAGCAAATCTAGTTAAGTCAAATACTTATTTATATTTTTACTTTACTATTAACTAGTATGATATTTGGGCGGTGCTCAAATTTATTTGACAATTAAATAAGTAAAGAATTCTGAAGTTCGGATATTTCAAAAGCGATATAAAAATTTTTTTATAAATAAAAAAATTAACATTTGAAAACAAATGGAGGGAGTAGTATTCCATTTGACTCGATTTAATCATTTATGATTTAAGAGAACAAAATCGACATTTTAACGTTAAAAAAGGGGGATTTTTTACCCAAAAATTAAATAATATTAGGAGAGAAAATTACTAACCTGATTCAACGTTCTTAGAATAAATTGGAGGGGTGAAAATGGAATTGTTGAAGGAGAATGGAGGGCGTCGGGGCAGACCGTGGATTTCCAGTAACGAGTCGACCAAGGAAAGAAAGAAGAAAGAGTATTATACTGTTGCACCCATTTCTTTTGTCAAGATTTTTTTTTAATAGTTTACTCAAAACGACGCCATTTTGAATAAGCCCCTACTTATCAAAATAGCGTCGTTTTGATTAAGATAATTTCAAAGGAAAATCAACACGTTTCTTCTTCAGTTAAACTCGTCAAACTGGTACCGTTAACGAGGGAAATCGAAGGAGGGGGCGGAACCTCAAAATTGGACCTCCTAATGGAGGAATTTTCGCCGACGGGGGACGATTGCGCCCCGCCTCCGCCACTGCTTGAGATTGAGTATACTTGTCGAGGAAGGGCATGATCCTCTTGTAATGGGTATTGACTTGTCAGAAGATGCGACTTTTCGAAGTCGTTATGCATATATTTCATGCATGGTCCAGAGCTTGGCATATTGGTGTATGATGCCTGGGTTATACTTCAGCGATGGCCGATCAGGTGGAGTATAGGAAGAGATCAACGGGGCCAAAAACAATCATAAAGATCGACATCAACAACCTAAAATTGTATCCTTCCATTATGTGATGTTGTGTATTTATATGAATCTCTAGTGTGCCGATAGTCATATGTTTATGTCATGCATATTATTTTGGACACATTATATAAGTAGGATATATATGTTTCCATCAATGAGCCACTGTTCGATTGATCCGTCCTATGAACTAATATTTCAGGTAAATAGGTGATTATTGAAGGTGCTGTGAGATACCCCCCCGATCCGTCGATCCTCGTGCGACGAGAAATTCGGTACATGCGCACGCGCGCGGGTCTTCTCATTCGTGACCGCTCAACGCTTGTGTGTGAGTTTGAGAGTCGCCACCTCCGTTTATATTATAGACTTCGGAAGCACAAGCCTTTTTGTATGTGTAAGAGATTGTAGGTCCGGGGGC
>JAOWAN010000047.1:5963757-5994166 GCA_028566635.1 Lobelia cardinalis | reverse complement strand
TTTGGGAAAGAAAAAATGGGGACATTGCTAACCTCCTACAACTAGTGGGGATATTAGCTAATCCCATATATATATATGTATATTTGAATCTAAAACTTAAAAGTGATACAAGATATTCAAAACATGCAAAACACTTTTATGCCTTAGCTGCACCATTACTATTTACCATAAAAACACAACACTTATATTATAATAGCTATAATCATTATTATTACTCAATTATTTTAAAAATAACCTTCAATCAAAAGAGTGATCCAAGATCTCCAAAAGGTGCAACTCATGTTCTTATGCCAAACTTCACTCAAAGGCTTGGATAAATTTCACGCCTTCAGTTGCCTAAATCATTACTTTGATTGGAATAATGATTTGACCCCGGGAATTATTAGAAATTATACCAATTACCTTATTATAATTTCGTACAATTAATTAAAAAAATAATAAAATCAATAAACCAAAAAGTTACATCAAAAAGTATTTTTGAAGTAAAATATAACAAGAAATTGCTAAATCGCACCTTTTCGGTGCAAGCCTAATTAAAATTTTGATACTTTAATTTAAATGTTCAAAGAGTACCATACATTTATGAAAGAAGAAAAACTAAAAAAGAAGAAAAGAAAAGAGAAAAAAAATAGTGTACCACATATTTATAATTTATAATAGTACAAAATAACTCATAGTCCTTCGGTTTCGTTTTAATTGTCCCAATCGACATAAGCTTTTACAACAAAACGTTATCATGGACAATTAAGTTAAAACAGAAACACTACGTACTTTATTTTTGATTGGTGAAATACTATATACAATAAAATCAATTTTTAATCTCAACTATTTATTTTTAAACATCATTATATTTAATTTTTAATTTTCATTCCCTTTATTTTTAATTAAAACTTTTAAATGTAACAAAAAAATTTTAATTGCAAGTTTTTTATAAATTCAATTTAATTTTTTGTCTTTAGAATGTGTGTGAGAGGCGCCTCGGACATACGCGAGTTATATATGTACACACTCACACACCCTGAGATCTCTTCCGTCAATCGTCACTCCTAATTTTCACATCTCTATCTTCTTTTAACATATTTCTCCTTCTCTCTGCTGCTGTGACTTTTCCTCTTTCAAAGCTCTTTTCAGTCATCGTGCATGGCAAATTGGGATCCAATTCGAAATTAGGGCACGGAATCGACCACCTCAACAATTGATGCGCCCAAACCGCTGTAGAAAAGATGTAATCAACAGGGAGAAAAATTGACCAAGCATTACCTCTAATTCCGTTCTCCGTACACTTAATTTTTGCTTCTAGGGTTTGGTTTTTACGCATGAAGGGGCCGTCAGATCGAACGAAAGTAGTGCTGCGGCACTTGCCGCCTACGATTTCTCAGTCGGCGCTCATGGAACAACTCGACGCTCGTTTTGCCGGTCGCTATCACTGGTTTTCTTTCCGCAACGGAAAGTCCAGGTTAGGGTTTTTGATCTTTGCACGTATTTGTGTTATTGTGGTTTGGTAGTTTACGTTCTAATCTACCTATTACTTCAGTATATTTTAAATTTCTTTCGTCATGTTGCTTATAAGGGTAGCAAGCTATTTTATGTGTATTGTTCATGAACCATTGGAGTGAGGTGTTTTGCTTGTTTAGGTGAGCTTTTTCTGAAATTCTTTAAATTTACTTGGTTAAGGGTTTTTAGAAGCAGTTAACCATAGAACTGTGGTCTTTGTGGAATATTACCAGTGAAATTTAAATTTTTTATTATTAAGATAGAATGGTTATAATATTGAATACCCTTATCTTCGAGGATTAAAGTTACATTTAGTAATCTATAGTTAGCTTAACGAGGATAATTTTGGAAACTCATAAATTTAGTGTAGTTATTGAAAGTATATGCTTTACGTGTGACTTCTTAAAACAGAACCAGTACTAGTTTAATGGAAGCTGAGGCCTGAGGGAGTTGGAGAAACTACTAGTCGGCGGTAATGACAAGGGAAAAAGGGATGTAAAGCATTTAAATTGGTAGGCTGCACATGTATCTGGTCTGGCAATACACCATTAATGTGAAAGGATATTTTTTTTTCCATGTCTGTTCTATTTTTACCTTGTATGTCATTTTCCTGTTGGGATCTAACGTGTTCCATGGTAAGAAGGTATTAAATTGTGGATTATAGTGTAGACAGTGAGTAATCTAATGATCATATCGAATTTGGTTGTGGGTGGGTGTGTTTTTTTTGGGGGCTGGGGGGTTGAGTATGATTGAGAAGATTGCTAATGCCTCCCAGCTCCTGTTGATCTATAGCACCATATTCTCAAAAAGTTACAATTTCTATTGTCCTCTGTAAGATTCGGTGCTCGAATGGGTCTGAAATATGGGCAAGACGCTGTTTTAAGCTATTGAACTTGTGGTTATGTCATGGTGCAGCAACCTTGATTTATGACAAAGGCTTGCTGTTTAGCATATTATGTGTTTCTAAAGTCCCTGCAAGGAAACTCCAGAAAGAACGTTTACTAACCTCAGTTGAGAGTTGAGACTGTTCTTTCTGACCTGACGTTATGTTGTTATGGAGTGGATGGGCGCGCTTAATGTAATTTACAAAGAGGGTGAGTTTTATCGGACTTCAAATATATTTTTTTATTTTGGCAAATAACATTGAATATTCGGATATAATTGTTACATAATCATATGCTTAATGGTTTCATTCCTCTTTCGTTTCTCTTTGTGCTCAAGCACACACACATCTCTCTCTCTATATATATATATATACATACACATATGTGTGTCTGTGTACTTATGTGTATATATATATTTATGTCTATGTATATATGAACATATGTATATCTTTGACTGAATCTTTGTGTGTATATTTTGTTTTTGAATCTTTGCTTTCCCTATGGAATTTCTTATGATTTCGACATGCTTGTGATGTTTATCGGATGGAGTCTTCATTACTTACTCTTCATTTTCCCTCGAACAACTTTTTGCAGCCTGAAACATCAATCCTACAGTAGGGCCTACATTGACTTTAAGAGGCCAGAAGATGTTATTGAGTTTGCCGAGTTTTTCGATGGACATGTTTTTGTCAATGAGAAGGGTAATGCTCGAGCATTTACTTGAACAGATGTCAGATATACTTGCATCTTAGTATTGTCATTAAAGATGTCGTGATGATATCCTTTTTGGTTTAAACTTTAGAATTCATATTTTTATAGGCTATGACATTTAGTCGTTGTGATCAGTAGTTTGAAAAAATCTTAGGGCGGTGCCTTGAGAGTGGACAATAATGTTTATTTAGATTTCTTTTTTTCCTGTTCTTCCATTTTTTTTGGTGTTCGATTTATAGTTGGGAATTTTGGGACTCTCCTTTTCCGTCTCAGGCGCTCAATTTAAAACCATAGTTGAATATGCGCCTTCCCAACGTGTTCCAAAGCAGTGGTCTAAGAAGGATGGGCGTGAAGGGACTATATTTAAAGGTATCGGTATGCTTATTTCTCATCTTTGTTGTTGGTTGTTTTTTGTGTGCATATCAATTTCCAGTCACTAACATTTCTGTTGAATATGTAGATCCGGAGTATCTTGAATTCCTTGAGTTCATTGCAAAGCCTGTGGAGAATCTTCCTAGTGCAGAGATACAACTGGAAAGAAGGGAAGCTGAAAAAGCTGGTCAGTTTGAAAGAAGTTGATTATTTGTGACGGTGCAATAAATGGAATTTTGATCCCTACTTATGGACAATATAAGAGATTACAAATAGCATGATGATGAATACAATGACAATTTAACATGCCGTTTTCCTACTTTTTTCCCCCTAGGTGCTCCAAAAGAGGCTCCTATAGTCACTCCATTAATGGATTTTGTTCGTCAGAAAAGAGCAGCCAAGGTTAGATCTCAGGTAAGACACTCTTCTATCAGTGCCATATAGTAAATACAAAATTCAGTATGTAATTTATTTAGTATGAAATTCTTCTATCATTTGAAGGGATTGCTGACTTGCTCATCTATGTTATCATTTTTTGAGACATGTAATAATAATTCCTTCCATATCCTGCTCTATGCTGTTATTATATACTACTCAATCGCTCGAATTCAGTGTGTACTTTATTTAGGCTGGCAGAGTCAAATTCAAAAAGTATTGATTGATGATAGGTGCATGTTATCTTCATTGGATTCTTATTACCTAAGTTTGGACATTTGGATAGTAGGAAGACCCAATTTGTTGAAGAGACATCCTAAAACCACCTTTGGCCTTGCAGAATCAAGTGAGGATAGATTTATTTATTTTACCTAGATATTACATTTTTTAATTTGCAGTATAGCCCTTTGGTTGACTCATTTCCAAATATTAGTGTAAAGGAGTACCTAGAACTATTCTAGTCCGAATTGGTTTGTAAGATTAATGATCTGTGATAACTTTTGGAGGCTGCTCAACGCCGATGCAACACGGGAGCTATCTGAGTTTTTAAACTTAGTGGATTATGCATGTTTACTTCAAATTTAATGTTGATGGCTTGGATCTGTTTTTGGGTCATAATTTGGTTATACGTGAAGTTAGAGCTGATTTACCCGGAAGCACTAGTCAATTGTGTTATGGGATGGTCGTTCCAGAACAGGAAAAACTTCAATCTTCGAACAATGAGGTTAAGGAGCCAATGCATTTATCTGGTTTCCCCTTAGTTCCAATAATAAGAGGCCGAAATTCACACACTTTTTCATGATCACTTCTGGATAAAAATCTTGTTTAAGTAAACAATTTACCTTTTCTTACTGATAAAAAATAATTTACCGATTCTAAAGGGAAGGGCTCATACATTACAACACTTGGAGAGTGTCTGATTATTGTTCTCAGCTAAGATCCCAACATGCCACTTTTCAGACTACTGGGTCAGGTCTTGCTCTTGCTGTACCTGTTCCACGAATTGATCAATCCTGGTTTCATGTAGCATTGGATCCAGTGTAAATCATTATAAATTCATAGTGCTAGAAGTGAGGTAATGATTGATGATCTGATTGAAAGATCTTACGCTGATGATGGTTGGATGTTGCTGTTGATCTGAAGTAATTAACTAGTGTTGAAATGGCACAACATGCGGGGGCATACACCAATTTGGATTCTGCTGCTCAAAACCTGTTCGCAAAATCCATGTGGGGAGTCCATGGGCCTATGAAGATGAAATGCCACTTTTATGGCACACGGTTGAGAATGTTTTTAAGTTATCATGTCACAACAACCTGGAATGGAACTATTTCCAGGATCGTAGATAACCATGAAATTGACATGTTTCTGTTCTCATTCAAATATCTCAATGGCGCATATACTTGAAATATGATTATATGCATGCCCTTTACTATTCTTCGTCCTATTACAGAGGTCCTTGCCTAATGGCAAATTAGCTAGAAGAGCTAGTGGAGCATCATCCGGAAGTCCTAGTTCAGCTGCTTCCAAACGAAGTTCTGAAAAGAGAAGGGGCTCCACCACCATGGTACGTTTTCCCATAGATTTGGTTACTTGTGATGGTTCTACTTACGATGTTATTGTTTATTATGCGAGTTTACATTCTGTTCATTTGGAGGCATAAGTTCCCAATATTTTCTTACTTACAAAAATAAACAAAGGAAGACATAATTTAAAAAATCTGTGATATAATATATATTAGGCTACCTGCCAGTATCTGACTTTGGCTTCCTAAACAAACATAGGTTGTGTTTGGCACCACGGCTTGTGGTCTCAAAACCACAAAAGACTTCGAAAATTTGTTCACTAGAGCGACTTCTACACCACAATGTTCCACTCTAAAATTCCAAACCTACTATTTTACACACACCCCTATACCCTATACTACATTATTCCTACCTTAATCACCAACTCCACTTTTCTTTTCTTTTTCTTGTCTCTCTTCTCTCTCCCCGTCAATTCTCTCTCCATATTGAAGAGCCACCCATTTCCTTCTCAATCCCAGAGAATTCATCCCCACACCCTCCACCGCAATCCCCATCTCTCCACCCCAAAGCCCTCATATCATAGTTATCAATACCGTACCATGCCAGACCTAAATCGGTACAAAACGGCGACCTTTCTGTCTCGGTAAATTTATTGGTCTGAAACGGCGTGAACCAGCCTGAACCGGCGGTTTTCGCGCGAACCGGCCGGGTCTGGCTGAACGAGCTGGCTTGAAAAACTTCTGCCGGGAATGAGATTCGATCTCTGGTTGTTTGCAATGTGTAATGAGTCTAATGACATATATTAATGACGTATCTTCTTATTAATTCATCTTTCCCTTGACATGACAGTAGTTTAATTTGTAAAATATATTGTACAAAACATTTTTCTTACTATTTTCATTACAATAATTATTTGTTCAACACCACTTTTCAAAGTTTTTGACCTTTTAAATCAATTTGCAGCACATGTTTAGCATAGTTAAACTTTAAATATTTTAGAAATTATATCATAACTGATGGTCAAATATACTTCATGTAACACAATAGTATAAAATTATCAGAACTTTATTCTGTGTTGTCGACTTATATTTACTTTATGTTTAGTTTTAGATGTAGAACATCAAAAATTAGGAAAATGTATGCTCTTCATGGTATTGTTCACATGTATATAAAATTAAATATTTGTAAATCGGTAAAACTGGTATTTTACACCGGTATCCGTTTCAATAACAAATCCGGTGCACCATCTGGTACGGTACTTATAACTATGCCTCACAGAAAGGGTAAAATTAATTTAAATATTCAAAATAAAAGAATAGCAAGAAGTGATGAACTAATTTGATGAACAACAAGGTTAGGTTTAATGACACTTTTGTTCCAAGTCCACAATTGTTAGGGTTTGGGCGGCAGCTAGGGTTTGAAAGGGAGAGAAAGACAGGTTTGGGGAGGGCAATGAGAAAGAAAGGAATGGGGAGCGGAGATGGTGGCAGGGGGACCTGCAACTGTTGGTACAGGTGGTTTGGATATGAAAAGGGAAGACACGCGGAGGAATCAGTTAGAATGGAGAGTTCTGATTTGGGGGAAATTAAGGGATCAGAGAAGAAATCCTTGTGGTGGATGGCATGCAGCTTTTGTGAAGGAATTCTTAGAGTAGATCGAATGTTGTGGTGGAGGAGCTCTTCAAGGGACTGCTGTGGTGGGTTGTGACGGCTGGGTGGGTGGGGACTGGGGAAGGGATGAAGATAGAAGGGGAAGATGAATTACTTTGAGGGGCAGATGAGGTGATGGCCAGATGGGTGAGAATTAAGGTTAAGTAATATAAAAATTATTTGAAGGGTAAAATAGGAAACGAAGAAATATTGTATAAGGGCATTATGGACGATAACCAATACTCTGTTTAATGCCACACATCTCAAAATCACATAAAAAACCTACCATCCAAGCGGATCCATAATGTTTGGTATTTTGTCATTTGGACATTTTGTGAGCCGATATAATAAGCATGCTTTATGCTCTTATTTATGATCAGTTATAGTTGCTGAAGTTACCTCCTTTTTATTTATTTTTAAATATCATAGTGGCTCTAGATATGGTCTACTCTTTTACTTTTGTGAAATTCATTTTGGACTGGTAATTGTTCTTAAGTAACTGAACTGGCCTTGGATTCTAGTAGTTGCTGAAACAGGCTATAAGGTCTTCCAATTCGTAATTGGTAACCATGTTGGTTTCCATGTATTTTCTATGTGTGCATGCTATGGTATGATCTTCAATGTCTGTGTGGCCATTTGTCTCCAATATATAGATGTGCACTTTGAAAAGCAGCAGGTCGGGGTGGTATCATTATTAATATATTGCCTTCCAACTTTGTTGACAGTATGTGTTAAGAGATGCTGCTAAGAGCACAGGTGGTAAGGATAAGTCGACGTATATTCAGGTTCCTAAAAGAGACGATCATCAGCTTTCTGAAAAATCTGTTATTAGAGTTGCTGCATCTGGGAATGAAGTTTTGGAGGATGAAAGTGGTATGATTCATCAATGTCTTTGTGTGTGTGCGCGCGCGCTCTTTTGTTCCGTAATAATTTTCATGTTTGCCATGTATCATAAAGCTGATGTCGACCTACAAGCAATGATTTTCATACAGTAACGTGATTGGTAGGAAAACTATTATATTCTATGGGCCAAGTGACTAATTTCATGTTAAGTCCGTGAATGTAAAAAAGGGTGGAATGATGGCCAGAAGTCAAGTCTGAGGGAACAGGCAACTTCCCTTGCATGCGTGAGTGTGAAAGGAAGAGGGAAGATGGAGGGATTTTCGTATCCATGGGCACAAACTTTTTTATACGAAAATATGGCGAAGAAAAGGCCGTCCTTAAACCTGCCTTGGTATTCTTTACGACTTGCTTTAACCATTTTCTAAAGCTGTATTGGAAATTGTCTTCAGAATAATTTTGCAATGAACTTTTGAGATTTGTGAAGTATATTAAATTTAACAAGCGGAAGATGGAAAGTAGAAAAACAAGTTACCTGGCTAGATTCATCACCTACATATAGGGTTGGAGGAGAAAATTGCAAGTACAAGCAAAGTGCGAGCTTAAAATAACTCATGATTTGACTTGTGCAAAAATTGTCAGATTGTTTAGTTATTGTGAGATGAGCCTAAATATAGAATGTTCTTTTTTATATATGTCAGAATCTACCGCATGATTTGATAGATAGCAAATTGGATAGCTTCTTTTCACTATTTGCGGCTTAGATGTAACTGTAAGGGTTATGCTCCATTGAGATTGATATAAAAACACGCCTCATGTGCTAAAGATGTCAGACTCTTTGTGGGGGAAAGTAATAGCCTTGGAATAATCAAAGGTGCAATTCATCATCTGCAACTTTGAGGCAATATGGATGGAAGGTTTTGGATTAGATTCCTTGATACACAAGCAACATTGCCCTTGTTACCCACGGATAAAGGGTGAAGAAATAGTCGCCTAGATTCGAGCCCAGGACGTCGGTGTGTATAAATTTCAACACCTTGATATGTTGAGTATGAGCTAAGATGGGGGCTTCCATGGTGTTTGAAGTTTCTTCTCCGGTAAAAAAATAAATTAGATACAATATTATGTTTCCCATAAAAGAAAGGGAAAGTTGAAAAAATATCAGTAGACATCTTATGCTTCTTAGCTCCATCTTATGGTAAACGGCTGGTGTTCACGTTTAACTTAGCAATTGACGCTTTTATTGTCATCAGGAAGCATGTTTGGATATTCTGAGGTTTATTTGGATGGTTTTCTTGTTTTAAATATTTTTCTCAAACTTCAATCTTTTTTTAGTTATGATTTTTCAGAAATCATTTTAAAGCTTGAACTTGGGTACCATATTCGAGAATAATCTTACAGATCTGGATTGGGAAGAGGTCTTTTTCGGGTGTTCTGGGTTTTGAGTTTTTCTATCTCATTGGTTCCAATTCTTTCTCTCTATCGCTTTAACTTCTTTACTTAAATCATTATAAAACCCAGCCCAGAAAACCACTTCCCAATCTGAACCATAATGATTGTTCTTATTTTTGGTGTTTATTGCTATACTGGAATCGGTCAAAGAAGTCCTTCAAGCTTTTTTGCAAATTTCATGGTCTTGATATTATAAAAACAGAAAAGTCTGTTCAAGCATGTTCTTCCCTCATTTTTTTTTAAATTTAAATTTTATGTTTGCAAAGGAAACTTAGTGATTTCGAACAAGCTATCACCATCATGAAACCTAATTGATATGGAAATCACTATGTTTATTCCAAAAGTCTCACAGGTATGCGGTACTACGGTAGCTATGATGGGACTTTTTGTTTTTTCTTTGTTTGACAAGTTGCTTTTCCTTCAAGTTTCTTGTACTTATGGTATTAGGGATATCTGAATTATCATGTCAAAACGATGATCGATAAGATACACGAACCCATGGCTGTAAAGGGTAACTTGTGATGAATGGAGGTTTAGTTTCACTGTAGGGGTTTTATGTTCATTGATGAAAATCATGTTCCATTTTGGCCTTTGTATACATCGATTGCACATGGGATGCACCCTCTTCGCTTCTTTCTTATAATAGAAGTATAGAACATACTCCTCAGCAACAAAAAATCTTCCCATTGTACATTTCACGGATTTTAAGGAAGTAACTTTACATGCTTGTACCGTTTTTGAAATTACTCTGAAATGTTTGCCTGTTTTAAAATGGAAATATTATTTTGGGACAAGCAAAAGGGGAAAGTGGGATTTTTTTTTGGGATGGAGTATAAATTTGTATTGGATATTACTGTATGCCAGCACAACAGTCTTGCAAATTGCCATTAGGACCATTTCTTCTTCATTCAAGGTGAAATATACATGGACAACCATTATGAAGAAAGACATGGATGAGTATGGTTTTATGTTGCGACCTTGCATTGGACTAGGCTGAATAGTGAGAAAGGATTATATAGATGCCTCAGGAAAGTTGAGTTCTGTTGAGGTAAAACTCCAAAGATTTTGATTCGATAATATCATTAGCTGTGAGTTGAGTGAATTAATCGAATATATTATCGATTATTGGATAATCTACCATGACCATTGTCCTATGTTTTGGTGCCAGTGGTGTATGTTGTTTGCAGTGGGAGGAGAGGTTTCTATTACCCCACAGGGCCCACACAGTGTAGGATTAATTCATGATGACATTTGGGATTCGGTCCAGACAGACGCGTCATTGCTTTGGGGGTGTGGTGTTTAGCTTGCTGTGGAACATTTGGATTGAGTGGAATTCTCGGATTTTTAGAGATCGATCTTACCTCTCTTGCTTTTTGTATGAGCAGATTTCCGTGTCTCCACTTTGGTCTAGGATTTAGGGGGTTCTCCAATGTCTTCCCTTAGCAGATTTGATTAGGGACTGGAGAACTGCCTTGCATTAGCTTGAGTTTTGTTATGGTTTTTCTTTCTTTCGATTTCTCGGATTGGTTTTATCTTTTGATGGATCTCTTGTCCACCCTCCTTGTACTATCTTTTCCCTTCCAAATGAAATTCTATTATATGTATTTATTTAAATAACTACCATGAATATGCTGGTTGGGTAGGTTCGGTACTGCATTCAATCGCGGGAAACGTTCTCAGTTCCCTTGAAAGAGGCTTAGAAATGATCTTTATTGTAGCTAACAGCTCTCTTGGCGGAATTTGGTGTTTAGCTTGCTGTGGAACATTTGGATCGAGCGGAATTCTCAATCCAAATGATTAGGGACTCTTGAAATGATCATTATTGTAGCGAACCTACAATAATGATTAGGGAATTCTCAGTTCCCTTGAAAGAGGCTTATAAATGATCTTTATTGTAGCTAGCTTTGCAAACTTTTTTCTTGGAGCCAAATGAGAGCGTCGTGGGCACAAAAAATTTCTGGATTCACAACTAAACTCTTCCACATCTTTATATAGTCAATGCTCTCCTATGGACATTTGTTTTGGAACGGAGGGAGCTGTACGTTTGTGTTATCTCCAATGATGGCTGAACATTGTGAATGTTCCAAGTAATTTTATCAGGTGGTAGATCTAATACAGTCTATTAACTGACTTTAAAAGTCTTTTGATGATTCTCCTATGTGCACATTCTGGCTCAGTGGGAAATGACAAAGTATTCATGTTGTTGCCCTTGCTTTTGGGCTGTAAAATATGTTAGGCTCTTCTACTTCTCTCTCTCTCTCTACATCCCCTCTGTAGGTGTTAAATGTGCTTTTTCTTTTTGTAAATTAACGGGGAATGAAGTGATACTAAGTATCAGATTCGGCTCTCTTGTTTCTTTGTGTCGATGGTTGCTATTCAAGTACACATTTTAGAAAATTTTAGAGTAGAGTGGATATGTGCAGGTGCTCCTGGAGGCTCTGATTTTGGGAAAAAGAAAATTTTGCTCCTGAAGGGAAAAGAAAAGGAGATTCCCAATGTAAGCTGTCTTTCCTGCAAAATTTTCAATTTCTGCAATAGTATAAAACTTTTACAATAAACCTTCTGCAGTTCTATAAATTTGATGATTGTAAATTCTGTTTGTTATCTTATTGTAATTGGTGTTGGGAGAATGGTCTAATGGGGCTGGATCTGTAATCTTTTTATAGCTCTGGAACAGATATTGTGATGGGGCATGAAAATAATTTCAGAGTTTCATATCTATTTGGGATCTGCTCCGTGAAAATAACTCGACTGAACTTAGCATGGTCCCAACTATTTGGGATCTGCTCCGTGAATCCTTTTCCGCCTTTCAACATGGTTCAAGTCTAGGTCATCATAGAGGTCATATTCCTTTATGTCTTTCTTCCTTGTTGATGTCCACGTTGGCTTTATACTTCCCCTTCCTCGAGCTTGGTTGAGAATGATTTTACTATACAGGTGCACCATGAGACCTACGTTGTATGTGATCAACCATCTTAAGCAATTCTCTCTCATTTTCTTTAATCTAGGGGTGACTTTTTCCAGTCTCAGGTATTTGTTCCAGTTTTAGCATTCACCTTTCAACTTGACTGATACGCGTCGATCATTCAACACACATGTTGCACTTTCCAATTTAATCCATCCCGACTTTATTATGTCGTTAACATTATCTCCTACCTTCCTTTCTTGAGAATAAGTAACCATTGAAATCGTCCTTTTTGTAGTATTTGATCATTTATCCTAACTTTTCATCCCCCAATACTCATTTTACAGCTGAAGTTGTGCTCCTTATATTCTGTTTGGCTCCTACAAATTTAGAACCCTTTGTTTTCTAAGAATTCTCAGTTCTCTCTGTTTCTAGCTTATCATTGACATCCATTGCCTCTGTCAAAATTTTATATTGATTGCATTGTAAGTGATGTTCATTGTTGCAAGTTGACGTTAGCATTTACTTTGGTCCTTGGTTGTAAAAGAAATAGTTGCGGCTGCCTCAAACCAATTACATGCTTATCTTTTTTGAGGGGACGATACTGTGTGCTTATGCTAGAAGTAATAAGAGTTTGTTTGTTGGTACTCATTGGGTTCTTTCATAGATGTCGTGTGTAACAACTTGATAGTTTTTGAGCGAGTCCGATGCATTACATATTTTTCATTGGTTCTGCAATTGTTTTTTTAGGCTTGTCATGGTGTTATCTGTTGATTTGACCTATTTTTCAGGAATTTGCTTCAATTTTTCATTCATTGGTTTTGATATGTTGGGTACCCTTCCTGCACTTAACTTATACATCGATGCTACAATGAATGGCGACCGTAACGAATGTCAGCTCAATCTGAAGGAGATTGTGCAGAAGCTTTGTAAACTTGTTACGAAGCTATGCGACTAGAAATTGATTCCTATGCCCGAAACTATATGCTTTATAGCATAGGACTTATCCACACAAGGGAGAACATACAAAAGCTTTAGGAGAACATACAGAGGCTTTAGGAAAACATGCTTAACCATTGGAATATTATTTTCGAGCGCCGTAATGAGCCCCATTCTTAAACAAGCTTTTGATTATATGGCTGTGATCTGTCATGATGTGCGACTATCTTCTAAGTTAAGGGTTTAGGACCTCTCCGCTTGATGTAGTAATGTTGAATTGATAATTAGTGTTTCTACAGTGGTAAAAAATATATTTTCTGATACGAAAAAGGAACAATACACAAACGAGTCAACTGGTCTTAGTAGTAGATTTAAGGCTTGAACTAGATTTGGTTAGTGCTGAGACATCCGGTAACTACCCCCCTCTGGTAGGGGGGGGGTGATAATTAGGGATGGCGATTTCCTCATAAACCGAGCTCGCTCCACCTCTAACATGTGCTCTCCAAACTCGCTCCGTAGGTTATAGAACCAGCCCCAGCCCCAGCCCCATCCCCATCCCCTTCCCCACCCATTCGTGCGGTTTCACTAGCTTGTTTAGGGGGTACCAAGTACGAACCAATTTCAAATCTCCTTGGGGTAATATAGGAATCAGATTAACAATCTGGAACCAATTAAAGACATAAAGGAAAAAAGAATATTTCAAACACTGATTCTGCCGATTGAAAAATCGAATGAGATTTTTGCATTCACTTTAGCCAAAATCAAAAACCCGGAATCGACTGTGTTGAGGAGAGACGAGAGAGAGGGGGCTTTCCAAAGCTGGTGTCACCGCAGCAGCCGAAAAGGAGCTTTCGCCGCTGCCTGTAGCCTAGAGATGAGAGTGACTATAATCGATGGATTTCTACCAGAGGAGAGAGGGAGGGATGGAGTTTGACCTGAAAAAAAGAGAACGGACGAGAAAAATATAGGAGAATGAAAAATGCTACTTACCATCGTTAATTTCATATGGAACCGGTGCGTACCGGTCACGAACCGGTACAATATGGTCTATTTACTGCCTCACCTAACGGACCAGTCATACCGGTGCGTACAGGTCCATATCTGCCGAAAATCACAATACTGGTTAATGTCTTATAGGCCACTTGACCAACGGTCCAACCACAAATGTTGATGATAATTGATGTAAAATATATACATACTATAATTTACAAAAATAAAGCTTTAACTCTTTTAATTATTTCCTTTTCTCAATTTCAAGAGCTCAGAGATGTAAATATTTAATAAAAATTTCTCCAAGCCTTACAAATGTAGACAATTAATATTGAAGAAGATTCGGGTAAGAGATGCACTTCCTCGGGAATAAAAAAATGTTTTTGGTATTATTGCTTTAATGAACTAAGAATTATTTGAATTATAATTGGTCTAGATTTTTGTGTATTTATATGTATATATATATTTTTATATTAGTGTCTTTGAATAACTTGGTAAAGAATAAAAAAGTTACTATAGAATAGTCAACTTATATTGAGAAGTTATAAGATAATTTAAACTTTTATAAAAAAGTGATGAGCCCGGATTATACAGGGAAATTATAAATTAAATTAAAAATGATGAAAAAGTGCAGTTAACCCGATACAGTACACTGTTATATACCGGTACGTACCCTTTCAACAGCAAATCAATTACGGCCGTCGGTACGAAATTTATAACCATGCTACTTTCCGTCACGTTACCGGAGAGCCGAGAGGAGAGCTGAGTGAGAAGGGAGAGCGGCTGAAATGTCAACGAGGCAAGGTGCTAGGTTAATAAAGAATGTCTTATTTACATCGGCCATGATGTAAATGAAAATATCAACAGGGGGTAGTTTATAATGGAATATAAAATAAATATCTCATCATAGCTGGGGTAGGGTTGGGGGGGGGGGATCATATTAGAAAACCAAACCTGCTCTAAAACCCAGTTGGGTTTCAAAAATTGGTTACCATGCCCACATGTATAGGGGCGGATAATGTCCGGGTTCGGATCAGGTTCAGTCAAATTGCCATCCTTAGTATTAATATAATGACCGTTCTGTAATGCGTGCATGAATCATGAAATTCTTCTCTAAGAATCTGTAGCAGTATTAGTTTCAGTAGGATGTTATGAACTAAGAATCTCCTGCAGTTTTAGTTTCAATAAGATGTTATGAAGTTACTGTCAACTGTTTTTGCTATGGGGAGTTAATATTTGTAATGCATACAAGCTGCATTCCTTCTGCAGATGTCAGGTGGCTTGTCATTGCAGCAGAGCTCATCGTCTATTAAGAATGCCCATGGGAATGCTTCAGTGAGGCAAAGCCCCAGGCGCGAAGCTAGTGGAAAAATGATCAGAAGCATCCTTCTCAACAAGGATATGCGCCAAAATCAAGCATCTTCTGCTGCTCAATCTGAACAACAAATTCAGACTCCATTTCATGATAAAGATAAAAGACCACCTCGACCGCCGAATGTGCCATTGCTATCCAAAGATTTAAATGGGGCACCAGATGAGAAGTATGCTGGGAACGATTCGCATGGCTTCTACTATGAGAAGCAAGACAGACGTACAAAGAATAAGGATAGACCGGATCGTGGGGTTTGGACTCCTCTTCGTCGGTCTGATGGAGCTCATGCAAGTGATGAATCGTTGTCATCTTCCACTTCTCAATCTGCACAAGTGCTAGTAGATTCTGCTGGTGATCATTGAATTATCTTGTCTAAAGGCTTTATTTTGGCGGAAATGTTAATTGTGCCTTTTAAAATAATATGAATTGAGATGGAAGTATGTTGCAAGTCAGAATGAGCTCATTCTTACTTGTTTCATGGATGTTGTTTACAGCTGCTCAAGGAGAAGCAAAGAGTGATTTTAATGTCCGAGGTGCAGATTTTAAGCAATTTGGAAGTGGACGAGGTGGCCATTTTTCAGTTGATAATGGTTAGTTTTCTGTTTGAACTTTGAAATGTTATGGACAGAGTTATATTGTGGAGGCAAGTATTTACTTCTAATATTTAACACCATGGAGATTTTGGTTTTCCATTATTCATAATGCACCTCTTGACCATCTAATTCTATCAGTCAGGGAAAGGACTGGACCTTATGGTAGGTCATACTTCATGACTGCTTATACTCTTCTTCAGCACTTGAACTCTCCCTCTAGGGCCTCTACATGACAAACGGTTTATGCTAAAAGGATGCCCATGTTTTCTTAATCACTTGGCTTGCCATAAAATCTCCTATTATTTATTCTCTTTTTACGTTACAAAATAATAATTATTTATCCATCTTCTGATGTACTATGTGAACAAAATAGCCATAATCTGTAAAAAAGCTGTAATCAGTAAATTGAAATTATGCAGGTTCTCACAAACATGGTGGTCGCCGTGGGACATCACATAGTACGAAGGATGTGGATGGCTCTTCTTATTTAAGTGATGGAAAACCTTCGAAAAGAGGGGGTACCGCTGGTTATGGTTCCCATGAGGTGTGGTTTGAATTAAGTTTTTGATATCAAAGCTGATGATGGAAATATGACCTTTAAATTTTTTGGCACTAACTTACTTTGTTATAATCGTGATGGAGATGCAGAAACAGGTGTGGGTTCAGAAGTCGAGTTCCGGCTCGTAGTAGTGCGCCATTAATGGTATGATTTTTCATTCCAAAGAATATAGAGATCAATTTGCTGAGCAGAATAACTCGGTGCCTGATATTATTTAGCCACTATTTTTGTTCTTGGCTCTTCCAAATTACGACTTCCTAGGGGATAGAGTGTGTTTTGTAATTCGGCAGAAACCTTATTGATTCGTCTCCCTAGTTTGTTAGTTAACTCTGGTTAGCAGGAATCTCTTTCAAGCAGTTCCTATTGGCCCTCTATGAGAGCAACTGATTAACTTCAGTGGCAATTGAGTAGGGTTCAATAATCTGGATGTTCATCTCTTTCTATATTATGATTGTTGTTAATTTCCTGTACGACTTTTGGTAGTAGCTCACTTTTCCCATGTTTTTATGGTTGTCTCGTTGCAGTGAAGTGAGGTATTTGTCACTTGCCGTATTGGAGTATACATCTAATTTGCAGATGGAAGCAATCTGGTTTGCTAGATACACGGTCTATTTGAAGCAACTTTTTCACGCTGAAAGGAAAAGGCTTATCTAAGACCTTAGAGGACAGCAGCTAATCTCAATGGTGGAGACTGGAGATAGACAGAAAATCTACTGTTTGGTGGATGAAGAAGCTCTGATGCTACATATACAGCAATGGAGGAACAGGAACTGGGGTGGGTTGCAAAGTAGGAAACGAATTGATAGAGAAGAGATTTAACACCACAAATTTTCATCAGGGTGTCCCTTTGATGGGGTTCTGCTCTCGCGTGTGGAGCTTTGCGGATCCTTTTGTTCCCATGGCTCGACTGGCGATCAAGATATCCTTTTTCCTTTTATTAACTCTATAGGTGGATGTTCTCATTTCGGTGAAAAAGTGTACATACAAAAATGAAGTGCTGCCTGATGTCTCTGATAGTTCCTATATATGTGTTCGATCCAGATTGAACATATGTTTATAGTAGGTGGGGGGTCTGGTGTAATTTGGTTTGTGAATGAATACAGCTGAGAACTCCCACCAGCTTATATGTTTTCCCCCTCCTTGCTTGGACACACACGCGAAGGATGAGTCGGATGAATTAGTAATATATTGATGATTTTTTTGTTTGTTCTCTGGGTGCGAAAGCTGGTTCTGGGTGGAATTAGAGCACGAGTTGTATGTATGTTCCTTCTGTAATTTGAATGTTTGGCATTGGTTTTCCTTGATCCATTACAAGTGAGATGGGAGTTGGCAAAGTGCATAGCTTTGCTCAGGCCAACAACCTTTACGCTGTCATACTGAGTCCATAGAGGTTGATTCAAGTATAAAGCTTTTATGCTAAAAAATAACATCATTCTCTTGTCAACCAGATTGTTCAACAAATAGATTTAGGAGAAGATGTCAGTTGTATCTCTGCAGCTTGATCATGATGCTCATTGTCCATGCAAAATAGGAACCGATCTATCCACCAGGGAAAATTCCAAAAAAAAAATGATTCTATTTTCGTTTCAATTTAAGTGCTCTGATTATTTTGACTCACAAATTTAGGGGAGTGATACAAATCTAAGATTGAGTGGAAATAAAAGTTTTAACTGTGAATTTGAGGAAATTTTTTGGTTATAATTCTTTGTTTGGATTCCAAATGAAAGCTGAAAAAAAGGGGGCACTAATTAGTTATTTTGAAACACCACAAAAACAGATCATATCTTCTGTCACTCCGTATGTCATTTTGTGGAGTTCGAATTTTCTATGTTGCTTTGTGGAGATTAGATTTTCTATGTCATTTCGTGTGTCATTTTATATGTTACCACTCACATACTGATGGATTCTATTATTAATGAATCCCACCGGTAGAAAACCCTTCACTCACATATTGGACAATAGGGTTTCAAGGCAGGAAGCACTTTTTTCATTTCAAATATTAACAAAAAGTGCATTATTAAGCAACTTTCAACAACAACAACAACCACCCCCCCCCCTCCCCCCCCCCCCCAAAAAAAAAAAAAACTCAGTCGTAGGGAGCTACATTAGGGCTGGGGAGGAGAGGGGTTTCCATGAAACCCTTGACTTTTCAAAATGTTTCATATACCCGTTAGTATTTATGAGTTAATATTGTATTTCCTTATAAATTATAATGTTTTGAAATTCGATTTAAAAAAAAAAAACTTGGTATCTCATTTTTTTGTCGTATGGATTTTGAAAAAGACACGTGTTCTATTAATTATTTAGAACTTAGATTTAAATCTTAGAGTCTGAATTTAAATGACTATGATGAAGTTTTAAAATGATGTAACAGAAAATGTAATATTGTTTAAAACAAAACATTTAAACTCAGGGTGTGTTCTTGTGCATGACTTTCATCCATTATTTTTGATTTTTAACTTTTCTCTCTCATTGGTCCCACAGTTTTTCTCTCTATCTTTCTCTTACTTTTTACTTTAATCATTACAAAAACCCAAAACCAAATCAATAAAATCACTCACAAGAACACAAGTGTTTTATCCCTCATTAAATTAAATTTCTGGCATTGTGCCTGATACCAAAAGTTTGTTTTCTTGCTATTACTAAGGGTTATATCACAAATTTAATATTTCATGATATGGTGATATGATTCATTTATACTTAGATAATGAATCTGATTTCTTTGATATTTGATATTTAATCTCTCATACTTTTTCACTTTACATATCATAGGTCCCACAATTTTCTTTCTATCTCTCTCCTACTTTTTCACTTTACATATCAAATATTAAAATCAAATATCGCACAATATCGTATTCCTGATCTGAGCATTAATCATATTTGATCACGAATATGATATGACATCATCATTCGATATCACATCTAATATTATCACCTTTCATGTATTACTTATATACCTATACACTCTCACAAGTCACTTTAAATCTATCTCGTCGTATCCTCTCTCCTCCCTTCTCTCTCATCTTTTCTATCTTCTCTCGCATCACTAAGTTCATATTACTCATATCAATTCACCTCATATTATGAACATTATTATATCACACGATATCGAATTCCTAATCCAAACAGATACATACAAACTAATAAATTTTGTATAATATCTTTATTTTAATGAAATTTGAGAATCATCACTATGTGCCCATTTTTGTATGAGTTATGAAAGCTATAATTTTCTTTCATTCTAGAATATTAAAACAAAATTTGTGATTTTATTCTGTAAATTATTTTTCATCAAGCCAAGGTGCATGATTACAAAATTTAATCAATTTGTAAAATTTTTAAAAATCACATTAGTGATGATATTATATATAGTAGTTTTAGATATATCTATGCCCCATGGGACATGGTGCAATTTTTTTTTTAATTTAATGTAATAAAATATTAATTAAAAATTTGAAAGAAATGTGAAAAAAAATTAAAAATTTGAAAATTGAGGAGAATATGAAAAATGAAAAAAAGTTAAAAATGGGAGGACTATAAAAAGAATAAATGACTGAGATTGTTTTAGTCGATGACCGAAAATATAACCTATCTTAAGTGATATAGCATGATCTCTTCTATACCACACATAATCGGTAGTTAAATATGAGAAATTATAAAAATAAAAATAAAAAATCTATATTATAACCTCCTTGTGAACAATAATAAATAGTAACTTTAAAAAAAAAAAATTTGTATGACAAAGTGAAGAATAGTGAGTTTTTGAAAAAATAGTTCAGAACTGTTTTTAAGAAATTACTTAAACAAAGTGGGTAGGGATTGGACGAGTAGAAAATAACCCGATCTGCTATCCGCAAACAAAGTGGGTAGGGATCGGAGTGACCGAGTGAGTGACGTGGCTATTTTCAAACCAGTAGTAAAGAAGTAGAAATTCCAGCGCCAAAATGGGGGAGAGCTTTATATCATCCAATATCTTCCACTCCGGCACCGGCGTGAAAGCCCGGGAGCTTTTTTTTTTTTTTTGACGTTTAAAAATGGCGATAGGGAGTTGCATTCTTTCACCCCCCACTTTCTCCCAATCGCATACTAGTATAAGTTTTCCGGCTTCCAAGCTAGCCGTTAAATTGAATCCCCGTACCCGCACCGCATTCAATGTCACTGTGTTGGCGCCGAATTCAAGCGGCTCTGAGCCCTCCACCTCCACTAACGGATCTCCCTCTGCTACTCTGCCGAAGACCTTCTCAGGTCCCTATTCTGATCCCCTCTAGATCTCCCTGCCTACCTGTGCTGTGACTGCTCTCTGTACGTGTTAGTTTTTTATTTTCGTTTGGAGGAAGGAAGTATTTGCTTAAAGCGAATGGGGGAAAAAATTCTTTGGAATTAATTTGGAGGTGGGGAATAGGGGATAAATATATGTTTTCAGCCTTTCGGCTTGAATCAGTGCTGCAAACCTGTTTGATGCGTTGCAAATGTCAAAGGATACCTACCACTACCAGTAGTTTATCATCAATTAATGTAAACTTTGACGATTTGTTCATAAAAAGAAGATTTTTTAATAGAATTCTATTACATCGACCCATTAGCTTCAACGACCATGAAAATATTTGATTTTCACTGGGCTTAAAGATATATATTTACATGTATGCCCTCTATCTGCTAAATTTAACACATGGTAATGATTGATAATGTGCAGGCAAGCCTGAGGCTGATGTTGTTGTTATTGGGAGTGGTCTTGGTGGACTATGTTGCGCAGGACTTCTTGCTAGATACGGGCAGGATGTTTTAGTTTTAGAAAGCCATGACTTACCAGGCGGTGCTGCTCACTCGTTCGAGATCAAAGATTACAAATTTGACTCCGGTCCATCTTTGTTCTCTGGATTTCAATCAAGAGGTCCTCAGGCGAATCCCCTTGCACAAGTATTAATTCTTTTATTGTAAACTCTTTTAATTGAGATTTGGCTGAAGGCACTTGGTATTTTGACATCCAGATGGATATTTTCCATGCTATCATTGTTTGTCCTTCACGAGTTGTCATGTTCCTTTTGATGAGAATTCTTATCTATCTACTCCAATTAGATTATGCCCTTCAGGTGTGGTGCATACTTGTATACCGTGATTAAGTGGCACTACCATCATTACTGAATGATAAACTGGACTTCTCATTGCTGAATACATAGTACGAATGTGGTGTTATTAGTTGTATACTGTGATTATCACTTTTAAGCTCCACTTAATTGTAATTTATGATTTGCAGGTTCTGGATGCATTGGGTGAGACCATACCCTGTGCCAAGTATGATTCATGGATGGTTTACGTACCTGAAGGGGAATTCCTATCACGAATTGGCCCTACAGAATTTTTTAAGGTAGATTCCCTATATTTTAATTTCTCATTCATATTTGACTGGGGAACTTCAATTGTTTTTGTTCTGTATGCATTTGGATGGATAGTTAATAAAGGAATTATTATTTGAAAGTGAGATGGTGGAGATCATTAGTCATGTGCTTACTGTGGAAGATGCATTGCCACAAATTCAAAGTGGAACTTCAGAAACTAGCTTTTCTATTTAATACTGACTCGGGCACCTATGAAGCACATGTTTCAAAGAGGAATGTACCCGAGATGAGAATGTTAAGATGGATGTATGATGATGAATCTTGAAGTAAATACATTTGCAACATCGAACTAGTCGGAAAGTAGCCTCAACAAGATATAGAAGATAAGGGAAATCACAGAAGATGATCCAGAGACCTAAAATTTAGAGTGCACAATGTACAATATAGGACTAGTGATGCCAATACGTATGGAAATTCCAGGAGGTGGAGATGACGAAAGCTAGAATAGGTGGCAATGGAAATGAGTGTTTGTGATTTGACTTTTTTCTTTGGAGAATTTGGTGCAGACCTTATGTACTTCACTTGGTAGAAAGGCTCAGTTGACTTGAGTTTGTTGTTGCAACATTTTTTTCATAGAAGCTCTTTCTGTCCCTTATAAGGAGTCTTACATTCCTTTTAATTCGTGCTTAAACAAGAATGTCATTTCAAAGTTGCTCTAATTTTTTAATTGTACTCCGCATTTCAAAAGAATTTCTTTCTTCTGATAAAAAGGTATTTATGAGTTATGAGTCAGAAAGAATAAATGAAATTGAAGTGCATTTGAAAAGATATATATATATATATATATACTATTTTTTTTTACATTATCGTAGGTATATTTATGCATGTGTGTGTGAGATGGAAAATTTGAAGCTTGAGGGAATAAGTTGTTCATTCAACCATACTAATGTCAAAGAAATGCTGAAGTTGGTAAGTTATATGAATAGGTTCCCTCGTTTAAAGCTAATTTGATGACTTATCATGTATCCCCCCATCCCACTTAAAGAGGGCCACTTAGACTATACACACAAAATTAGGGAAATGATTGGAAACATGTTATGTCCTTTTAGTCCTCCTCAAGTGAGGTCCAAAATCATGCCTTACAAAAAGGAAGGGTAAAAGTGTCATATGGGATGTCCCAAAAGGGAAGTGTTCCACTTCAAGTGTAACAACCCAAGTAGGAAAGTTCCCCTCTTGAAGTAGGACATAGTCAGTGTTTTGTTTCTCCTCTCTCGTACGTAAGTCATCAATTTTAGGAAATTATCTTCGACCTGATTCCTTTCTTGTGATCCTTGGAACTATTGGATCATCTAGTTACCAGGATATTAATAAACTGGAACTGTTAAAGGGAAAGAACAACTACTTTACTCGGGGTACTCATATGGCTTTTCAGTTCAGATTCCTAATTCTACTTACTTGGACCGATGACTATGTAATAATCACACAAACAAAAAAACTTGGTTTAACTCACGCAACATTCCCAAAGTACTTGGGTTGACTACAAGAATCCTATCCTCCATAATATTCATACTTACATAGACTTGAAAAGTCTTACATTCTACTGATGTCAGGTTTGTAATACAACCTTCTTCCTTATATGATAATCTGGCAGGCCTTGTGAACATATAGGCGACTGAGCATGCCATAAGTGGAGCTGTGTAGAAGTACAGTGCATGATCACTGATTTTGGACATGGACAATTTGTGCTTACTTTACCATTTCAAAGAAATTATGCATTGTGAGTATGAGCATAGATGTTTTTGCCCAAGTGATTTAGGCATAGGGATACTTGCTCTGATGGAATACAATCCCATCTTCTCTATTTTATAGATTTTTGATTTAAAACAATGCCTTCATGGAAGTAATGCTTCTGAGTTTGTTAATGATGGCTTATTAATATTATAAACAAAGGAGAACATCCTGGTTCTCTATTTGTGTAGGAAACTTGTTTAAAGGCTTTTTC
This sequence comes from Lobelia cardinalis, assembly GCA_028566635.1. Lineage (NCBI taxonomy): Eukaryota > Viridiplantae > Streptophyta > Magnoliopsida > Asterales > Campanulaceae > Lobelia > Lobelia cardinalis. The sequence goes on along the minus strand of JAOWAN010000047.1, from coordinate 5,970,107 downwards.
TTTCAGCTACTGTCCGGTTGCCTGTCGCAATCTTTGTTCATGTGTAAGAACTTATGCCTCAGTTTTCAGCTCTATTCATGTGAATAACTGACCACTGGTTGATTTGTAGTTACATAACATCGTTACAATTATATATTTGTGTCGTATTCAAAAGTTCTACCACGTCTTTTACATTTATTTTGGTGTATTCTACCACTTCTTTCGACTTGAAATAGTTTCTAATGAATTGGCAAATCTATGGTTAAGATTTTTGGGTTCTTATTTTGACCGTTATATTCTAAATTTTTCTTCAGGACCTTGAGACGTATGCAGGTCCAGATGCTGTGCTGGAATGGCGAAAACTTCTTGTTAGTACTCGATACATTATTTCTTTTATCAACACTATAATGCATTTCTTGCTAGGAGTCTCTAGCTCCTACCGAAAGAATTGTTCAAGATGTCTTTCGTTTGATCGTGGTTGGATTTATCAATTATATATAAGCAGGACTTTTTGTTTAGTATCGTGCAGCTAGTGGTTTTTCTGCCCTTTTTCTTTTCTTCCCAGTGATATGTTTATATGTAGCATTCCAATGTCGCTGCGTTATCCCGAAACATTAAATTAATTTGTTTCGTGCAGGATGCTATACTTCCACTGTCTGCAGCTGCTATGGCTCTGCCTCCTCTCTCTATCCGAGGCGACCTGGGTATTCTTTCCACCGCTGGTCTTAGGTATGCACCGTCGCTCTTGAAATCGTTTGCGCAGATGGGACCACAGGGTGCACTTGGTGCTATGAAGCTTCTCAAACCGTTCTCAGAAATCATCAACTCACTGGGGCTGAAGGATCCTTTTATACGGAACTGGGTGGATCTTCTATCATTCTTACTTGCGGGGGTGAAATCTAATGGTATACTTTCAGCGGAGATGGTAACTATTATGCATTGAAGTTCCAATTGATGTATCTTTTGGACGTAAATGCAATCTGATACTTGTCTCTTTGAAAGCTTGCCAAGAGATCTGTTTTTGATTGTGACAGATCATTCATGCAAATATTACTAACATTCGAAAAAGAAAATGTTAATCTTTCTCTTTATTTAGCATATGGTGTTTCATATATGAGCTACTCATAAAACTTGAGTCTATGAGATTGTGATTTTAAATGATAATGCTGATAAGAAGGGACAGCCTTTATCCATTAATCAGAACTGTTGACTTTTAGACACACTGACTATCCGACTGTCCAGTTACAGTAATACCTTAAGCACCGGGATAATCTGATTAGTGGAAGTGAAGCAAAAATCCTATAATATTTGTTCAAGTTGATATATTACAACCCAATAAAAGGTAGGTGACTGCAGTTCCAGTTTATGATACTAAATTTTGACTTGTCTAAATGCACTTCATAATAGTTTAGCTGGTTTTTTTCTATTAGCAACTTGAACTGGTCTCCCCTTTCTTCTTTCTTTCTTTTTAATCAACTGTTTCGTACTCACCTTCTCTGATATGTTTTATTTTGTATACCACCTTTGCAGATTTACATGTTTGCAGAATGGTACAAACCAGGTTGCAGTCTAGAATACCCTCTGCAAGGAACTGGAGCAGTTGTTGATGCTCTTGTTCGAGGACTGCAGAAGTTTGGTGGAAGGATCTCTTTAAGGAGTCATGTAGAAGACATAGTTATTGAAAATGGTCGAGCTATAGGAGTGAAGCTCAGAAGTGGTCAAGTGAGTTCACTGAAAATGATGACTGGATACTGCTCTCTATGCAATCTACAACAGAATTAATCTCGACGACCTAAAATTTCCAAATATTCATGCTGCAGTTTGTGCGTGCTAGGAAAGCTGTTGTTAGCAATGCATCCATGTGGGACACTTTCAAATTACTACCCAAGGAAGCTGTTCCGAAGTCATACCAGGACAGAATAGGAACAACTCCACAATGTGAATCATTTATGCATTTGCATTTGGGTTTTAGTGCAGAGGTGAGTTATCGAAATGTGATTATTGGCCATCCTTTCTTAAATTGGGGTTTGACTATTCTTTTGACGCTTAGGGAATCCCTGAGGATTTGGGAATTCATCATATCGTTGTGAATGACTGGGATAGAGGTGTTGATGCTGATCAGAATGTTGTCTTGATTTCTGTGCCTAGCACACTCAGTTCCTCCCTTGCTCCCCCTGGAAAACATGTTCTACATGCCTATACACCTGGAACTGAACCATTTGAACTCTGGGAAGGGCTTGATCGAAGAAGTACCGAATACAAAAAACTTAAAGTCGAACGATCTGAGGTACATTAACTGCAGTTATTAGCATCTACTATTATCAACACCTGAAGAATAACTAAATTGAAATCGAAGACGACAGGTTCTGAGGTTGAGGCAGTTAATGCATCTCACAGACTCACAGTAGTACATGTGTACTATGTCAATACACAATAGAATGAGAAAGCTAAAGGTTTTGACCTAACCTACTAATTAAGGTTGACTAAATCTTGTTATGTTGGAGCAAGAGGCAGTTACTATGGGAGCTTGTTAAGGTGCAGTGACCTTTTCACTCTGTCATTGGAATTCACACCTTGTCTCAACTAAAATGAAAACCAATTATATAGAAGTGTGCAGCCTCATTAGTTTACAAGAGAAAAAACAGCAGGAGGCTATAGTTTGACTAATTGGAAATGCCCTTTCACTTGAATGTCACAAGTCAAACAGCTGAGATTTGGGGAAGAAGTGTTATTTGCAATATTCTTGTTATTTTTCTATGGTTGGTGGAAATCTAAATTTACAATTCCTTACCTCAGAGTACTCCTTATATTCGGATGATCTATCAACTTTATACTTCAGAATTCCCTGTTACTAAAGTCGCACTTCAGTCTAGCTTATGATCCACATTAGTAATGTTAAATCGGCTATCATTTTCCAAAGTTTTATCAAGTTATTCCTACATAATCACTGTAAAACACTTTTTTCCCTATCTTCGACTATCTGATTTTTTCTATTTTCAGGCTTACTACAATTGCCTAGAGCATATAAGCATCAAAAGAGAGTTGTAGATCTTCATCGAATCTGTAGTTTTGTTCACAATAGATTAATTTTTGTTCTTGTTAATGGATCCAGGTAATGTGGAAAGCTGTGGAACGTGCACTTGGTCCCGGTTTTGATCGAGAGAAGTGTGACGTTGCGATGGTTGGAACTCCATTAACACATCAGAGGTTTCTTCGGAGGAACAGAGGAACATACGGTCCAGCTATAGAAGCTGGTAAAAACACTTTCCCGGGACATCCAACTCCAATCCCACAGCTCTTTTGCTGCGGGGATTCAACTTTTCCTGGTATTGGTGTCCCTGCTGTTGCTGCCAGTGGTGCCATAGTTGCTAACTCGCTGGTTTCTGTGTCCCAACACTCGGAACTTCTCGATGCTGTCGGTATATAACATTGCTCTTAGTTTAAATTAATATGGTCCTAACCATTTTTAATTGCATATTATCTGCACACAAGGATCGATCGAAGTCAGTTTTCTCCATCTATATTCAAAGAAAACAAAATAAAAGGAGCATCTGTTGCTGTACAAACTTGAATTAGCATCAAAATCCCCCTGCAGTATTATTTATTACCTCCTATAGCTAAGTTTCTAAGATGCTATTTTATGGAATGCCACGACATAAAAATCAATTATAATATTGGTTGTTGACTGGATCATAAGTACAATACTTTACTGCATAGTGTTGACTTTTGCTTTATGCGTGATATTTTCCTTTTTATATGGCACCGATTTCTTGTAAAGCAGGTCGATGGATATTGGGGTTTAGATCTGATATTTAGGTTATAAGAGCAAAATTCTCAAAGTTGGCTACTTTTGCTGCTGCGCATGCACTTGGGGAATGGTCTTTAATTTGGTCACCTCATGATTGCCGCCATGCACTAACTTAGCTAGCTTGTTTACTGTAACGGCTATCTTTTGCTTTTGTATGTTGAAATTTTCTAAAATAGATGACAATGTTAAAGGAAGAAATAAGTTTATAAGTATCAGTTAGGATCTATATCTTATATTGAGGATTAAAGAAAGTTGTAAAAATGTCAAATTTTAAGGTTACGTTTTCGCTATAGAGCTCTTTGACCGAGAGTTTGAGCATTTTGGAAAACTTGTGCAGAACTTTATAGCAAAAACTTCGTTATTGCGTTTCCAGCTCTATAGCGAAGACTTCGCTATAGAGGTCCCAACGGTTATTTTTTTGAACTGAATATTCACGTCGTTTCAAGAAGGGAGCTATGACGATTTTTAAAAGAACGCTATATAGTTACACTAGCTCTATAGCGAAAACTTCGCTATAGAGCTATCTTCTGACAAATTTTGAATTCTTACGGTTACGACTTTTGGTTGCGACCGTTGGGAAGGGGCATAACTTAGCCTATATATTCAGTGTTCAAGAAGTGTTTAGGGACACTTGAACGCTCTCATTTCTACTCTACAACTCTCTTAAAGTTCTTAAGGAGGAATACCGAGATTTGCTGCTTGTCATTCCTCGGGTGCTATTCTAATCCTAGAAGTGGAACGTCGTAAACTTTGCAGCATATAGTGGGGGCGTTTATCACTTTAAGGATAGTGTTTATACACGAGATTTAGCACATATTTAACATCTTCAATCCACAAGTTCGAAACCGCTTATATAGCAATCTTAAAGTGATAAATTGTTGGAGATGGAGTCGAAGCCTGAAAGTTTGTTTCAAGTTGTGGATCGAAACGTGATGAAATTATATCGCTTTGATTAACATTGTGGAGATCAAATACAATGCGAAAAAGGCAAGGGACATATAAGTTTTTCATTATGAAGTTTTATGAATTCAAAATGGTTGCTTGATTATCTGTTTTGGATATACTTAATTATTTATCTGTTATGATATATAAGTTGAAATAGTGTAAATTCAGATTTCTGAAACGTTTCATGTGTGGGCGATAATTGTAAATTATCGTGTACTTGAAATGATTACAGACTAAAGAATTTGGATGCCGAAAAGTGTGCAAGTTGGTTAAGTCTCTTTGTAGACTAAAACAAGCACTGAAATAATGACATGAAAAATTTGATTCTACTATATTATCTCATGGTTATAAGCATAATACAACGGCTAAAAATATTTATTCCAAGCTTACAAAGGAATATGTTGTGATGATATACTTGTATGTTGATATGCTTATATTTGGGATATATATGAATTGTGTGAATGAAATAAAGAACTATCTTTCATCGAGCTTTGAAATGAAAATATTGATGAGGTGGATACTATCTTGGAAATTAAAAATGGATCTCAAACGAATTTTGAGATTAAGATTGAATTATGAGAGTTATCCGGCAATATTAGAGGGTTTATCTGATGCTAGTTGGATAATAAGTGCTAGTGACAATAAGTCAACGTCTGGGTGGATTTATACCCTTGGTGGGGGAGCCATCTCTTGGATTTCAAGGAAACAGACGTGTATTACTCATTTCACTATGAAATCGAAGTTTGTTGCACTAGAAGCCGCGGAAAAGGAAGGAGAATAGCTGAAAAATTTGTTAGAAATAGAGTTGTGGCCACAACTAATGCATGCCATCTCCTTACACTGCGATAGTGAAGCTACTTTGTCTAGGACCTTTAACAAGGTGTATACTGAAAAGTCTAAACACATTAGCTTGAGACATGATTATGTCTGAGAATTGATAAACGACGGTATTATTACTATCTTATACGTAAGAATGAGTACTAATTTGGTCGATCCGTTTACAAAAGGATAAGGAATTGCGCTCTTGAGGCACATCCCGTGATTTTTTTTATTTTTTTTTATCATTTTCGAGGATACGGAGGATCGGGACATTAAATTTTGGTCAGTTGAGACACATCTCGAATTTACCTCCTTCACTATTTTCGAAAATACGAAAAATCAAAACTCATAGGGTGCGTTTGGATTGGTGGTTTTTTGATTTAGTTTTTGAAGTTTTATAATGATTAAAGTAAAAAATAAGAGAGAGATAGATAGATAAATTGTGGGATCAATGAAAAAAAAATCAAAAATCAAAAATCAAAAAAAAGAAAGAAAAATGCCCATAAAAATATACTCATAAAATTGGAGTTCAACATTTAATATCGAAAAATATGTATCTTATTCCGATTGATGATAGAGATTTAAGAGCCGTAACTTGCAACTTTATTTGAACAACTTTTTGCTTTTGTACACATTAAAGCGAGGGGAGGGGAAGGGAAGTCAAGTAAATTCGATGGTCCAAAATAGGTTCGTGAAAAACATGAATGGCTAGGTCATTCTTTCGACTTTTATGAATTTTTTGATATTGATTTATCAACTTACTCAATCATACATCTAATATTTATCGTTGATTTTTATT
>JAOWAN010000047.1:5946633-5963657 GCA_028566635.1 Lobelia cardinalis | reverse complement strand
TAACTCCAACTCAACTCATGAACAGTACCATATTACCCGATATTACACCAACTCGGATTCCTGATCCCACCATTATAGATTTATCAAAAATCACTGGCTATGAATCCCATTCAGATTATTTACTGAGTGGTCCTTTGGAAAAGACTAATGTGTGCCAGGTGTCGTGTGATCATGAGTTCTCCATTTAATGGTGCTATCCCAAGCTTGAAAGTTGAGGAAAACGGACAATCGGGAATATTAAACTGTCATTATCACTTTTAATTTCACTTCCTGCCCTTCTACTTTTGCTAAATTGCAGTTCCTTGCTTATTCTTTTGGGGTTCTTTTCATTGCTCAAATTTGAACCAAGTTGGGATTAATATAAAGGTGTAAATGCTCTTATCAATCACTGCACACATTCACAAAATTCCTTTAATAGTGAATGACTTATAAATTTAAACAATTTGTCGAGTGGGCGAATCCCAACCGTTCACCCACCCAAATGGTCCTATGTTTTAAAGATTTTACTAGCGTACAACAAAATATTTGTAATTATGCATTATGTACAATGTGAGTCGCAAGTATTATGCTTGAGAATTCAACAAACAAGCCACTACAAGTGCACTTTTGGGTCAGAGCTGATAAAATTGTGACTACTAACAAGGTGTTGTGATCATGTTGTAAGAATGGTTTAGGCTTGCATTTCATCCGAAGCATAATGAAGAGAGATGATAATTAGCCTATTTGGGGAGAAATCCATTGATTAGAGAAGTACCTAACATCTGCATGCCATTGTAGTCATATCATCAATCAACCTTTCATTAGAAAAGGTTTTAACATCGCTAATCAAGTTATATACAAACAACAATTATCAACAATAACAAGTGATTTTTATAGATCTACGAATATTTTGCATTTACTCTGACGTGAAACATTTATTCAACCCTTCAATAAAGTAGTGAAGAGTTAATAGATATTCACAAAAATTTAGTACTTAACATGATTCCAAACTTGCCACAAGGGTACATGGTCCTAAACTTGAAGGACGATACTGAATACAATCCAAGCCACAAGGGTAGACAATGGAAATAACCTTCATTATAATTAATAATTTAATGGATGAGTGGTTTTTGAAATTTTTAAATGATTAAAGTAAAAAATAAAAAAGAGAAAGATAAAAAAATTATGGGATCAATGAGAGAGAAAAATCAAAAAGTAAAAATTTTGGGTGAAAAACATATAAGAAAACACACCTTAAACTATTTTTTTTGAAAATTTTGTGGAAGGAAAATATACCCTTCGATTGGAACAAACTAAAAATATATCTTAGAATACTATTTTTTTTTGTTAAGACTGTGGTGGTGAAAAGCTAATATTTTCTCCGTCTAAATTTAATTATCTCTATTCATTTGTATAATATTTAAGAAAAATAAATTATATGAATATAATTAAATAAAAAATAATCTAAATAAAATTTATAAATATAAATTATTTGTGCAATTCTCAAATAGGAAAGTGGACAATTATTTTAAAATTTATCAAAAAATGTAAACAATTATAATGAAACGGGGGAAATATATAATTAGTAAGCGGTAAATGAGTAACACAACACTAAGTACAAATACCACTCATTTGAGTTACAAATTTATACTCCCTCAAAAATTAAGGTAATGTTATGAAATTATAAAAATAATTCTTGATTATTTATTTAATAAGATTATAAAAATTAATTTTATCATACTAATTATATTTTTTAAAATTTTAATTAAAAGTAAATGTTATTTATTTAAAATAAGTCAAATAAAAAAAAAAAGAAAGTAAAGTAATTTGTTGGTATGGACACGATGATGAGCTCAATGGAATGGAGAATAGAAAGGTAAAAGATATTGAAGGGATCAAGGGAGTGTGAAGTTCCAATACAGTCCAAAACAAGACTGTTAGCTCACTCACACTCTCTCACTGCTCTCTCTCTCTCTCTCTAAAACAGAGACAGACACATGTTGTGTGAGTCATTGTAGAGAGAGAAAGAAAAAGAAGAGAGAAAGAGAGAAAGAAAAAGAAGAGAGAAAAAAAATATAAATCAATCACTTCAAAGCTGTTGCTTGCTTCTTGTCTTCTCTCACCATTTCACCCTTCTTTCATCATCCTCATCTCTCCTCAATATCATAAATATTCTTGATTCTCTTTAGTATTAATATGTAATTACTGTTGTTGTACCATTCAATTACAAATTGGTTTATGCGTGAAATTTTCTGGGAAGTCTCAGCGAATTTTGTCCCGGTAAGTTGAATTTCCTCTCTCTATTGATGCTAATTTGGGTTTTTGAGAGCTTTGAACTCTTCTCTTTGGTGATGGGTGTTGTCTCTATAATGGGCTTGGATCTGACTGTCAATTAACTTAAGTAAATACTGATGTTGGTATGTTAATTGCGCTCAATTTTTTTTCTGTTATATGATACATATTTTATTTTTAGTCATTTTTTTTTCTAATACTTTTTGTCATCTGGGGTTCTTGCATTATTTGCCATACTCTGTGATTGTTCCAATAGATTGTCAGTAATGCACTTTTACCACCTGTGCATAGTTGCTTACAAAAATTGACTACAGATTAAAACAAGAAGCGCAAATTGCAGTAACGGTCCCGAAAAATTATTTGGAAAAAGGTCAATTTTGGTCCCTTTATTGACAAAATCAAGCGCAATCGGTCCTTAATTCTAATTTCGGTCCAATTAGTTTTAAAATAGAAATAAGCATACATGTCACTTGCTAATGGCGAAAATAAAAACCTCCAATTCATTCATTTTCTCCGTCAAATTTACTTATTTTCTCAATTTTTTACAAGAAGAATAAGTAAAAAAAAGCAGAGAAAATGAGTGAATCTGATATTTTTTGCTCTGCCATTAGCAAGTACCATGCATGTTTATTTCTATTTCAAATTTAATTGGATTGAAATTAGATTTTAGGACCAATTGCGCTTAATTTTTTCTGTATAAGGACCAAAATTGAGCAATTTTAAGTTTAAGGATTTTTTTCCAAAGATTTTTTGAGTTCAGGGACCGTTTCTGCAATTTTCCCAAGCAAGAATTTTAAATTTCTTAAGACTTATTTATCAACTTATGCAAGCATGAAGTATTTTCTCTAGTGCATCTGCCTATGCTTAATAGTGTTTTATTGTATTGTTTAGTGATTAAAACTTTATCACCTTAACAGAACAAATGTTTGCCATATACTGATTTTGATATTTATACATGTTGACTCTTGATTATAGAAAGATGACTATTTGGTGAAACCAAGGAATTATTACTTTATTTCAGCAAAATAATTAAATTATTATTATTACTTAAAGTGTCTTTCCTCTTTTTTTTTTTTTTTAAAAAAAAAAAGAATGTCTTTCCCGTCCACATGAAAGGTACTCATGCACATCCATGAAGCATTCTGGTTGGGGTATCCAGCCTCCTGAGGATGAAGGTTGGCTACCTTATCAATGTAATAGTCCCGTGCAGTAGGTATAACCCAGGTGGCTGCAAGTTGTATGAATGGCTTGTCAACCTAAACCATGAAATTGGAGAAAATTACTGTCGGTTCATTTAACCCATGACTTGTCTATAATACATTTGAAGGTGACATTACACTTTTCACTTCCAAGTGCAAGTGCTACTATCAACACTATGATACATTTGTTCCTACGTGCCTATGACTTTGGTTAAACTCTTCAAGCTTTATAAACGTAATGGACTGTGGACATATCGGCTGGTAGCAGAAATACGCTACTCCGTCTGTGGTTTTACCCATTTTTTGTTCTATCAGGAAGCCACATGTGCAGGCAGCATGGCCTGCAAAATTACCAACTTGCATTTGAAGAGTTAAACATCTTGCAACTCTGAAACACATAACTATGACGTCTACCAGTCTAGGCCATGGGGGAGTAGGCAGTTCCAGAACTGTCAATGGCTCATCTAGCTCAATTGATTGGCTAGGGAGGGAGATGCTTGAGATGAGATTAAGGGACAAGTTGGACCACGATGATGATAGAGTGAGCTTCCATTTTTTAAAAATATTTTTATTTTGACTTCTTTTATGTTAATCGCCGTGCTTTCTGTCGTTCTTTATTTAATGCACGTATAGATATCATTCTCCTTACACAAGAAGGTGTTTCTTTGCTGAACTACACCTTTAACGGGTTGCTGGAGAATTTTGGTGATTTGAAGTGCTACAATTTTGTGCTGAAAGAATATTATTAAATGGGAAAATATTATTGCAGGATAGTGAACCAGATATAGTCAATGGCGTGGGTACTGAAGCTGGACATGTGATAAGAACAACAATTGGTGGTCGAAATGGTCAGTCTAAGCAGGTTCGACAGAAGTCAATTATAATTATTAAAAAATTTCACCTGGTATGATATTATATTTGGCCTAATTTGACACTTTCGTAATAATTTTTCTTGGGTTTCTGTTAACAGGTCATTAGTTACATTGCAGAACATGTAGTTGGAACTGGTTCTTTTGGTGTTGTATTCCAAGTAAGTGAGTTGATTTATCATAAGGTGTGATTGCTTAGCTCTCCATAGTTCTTGCTTTGCCTGATCAGTCATGTACTAGCTTTTTCTGTTAATTTCGATTGTTGATGTGATTTAACACTCTTGTTGCAGGCAAAATGCAGAGAGACGGGAGAGATTGTCGCAATCAAGAAAGTTCTTCAAGACAAGCGCTACAAGAATAGGGAGCTACAGATTATGCAGATGTTGGACCATCCTAATACCCTTGCCCTGAAACATTCTTTCTTTTCGACGACTGACAAAGAAGAGATATACCTCAATCTTGTTCTAGACTTTGTTCCTGAAACTGTTAACCGTATGGCAAGGCAATACAGTAGGATGAACCAGCGCATGCCCTTAATATATGTCAAACTATACACCTATCAGGCATGCCTATTGCAATTCAAGTTGAAGTTATTTTCCATAATTTGAACTATGAATTGCCATGTCTCTGTGAATCTTGAGAGCCTGCAACATTATGTGTCCATTCCTCAGCGTGTCTGCTCTTGCTTTATCTTTACTAGTGTAAGCCCGTGTCCGAGGACACGTGACTTATTATCTATGTATCATGCATGAGTAATACTATGAATAATAAAAAAATATTTATGTATTGAGAAAAGAAAATAAATATTTGAATTTGAATTTCACAAATTTGAAAAAGTTTAAAATTAATAAAATAAATTATAAAATATCCAAAATTGAGGTTATGAACTCATTAATAAAGGATAAGTATTGTAATAAAGATTGAATGGAGAAAGAGATTTGTTGTGTGTGTGAAAAAAATGAAAGGGGATAGGGGCAGTTGTTAAAGAAAAAAATATAGCTGAAAGAAGACACTTCCGTCTCACTTGCTGGTGTGTGTCAGCCTTTGTCCCATTTGTCCTTTTTTTTTTAGCTTTTTCTTTTTAGTCTATTAGCAGCCATTTGATCAAAAGGTAATGAATGGTTGAGATTTTAATAGTTACTATTCATTATTGTTCATTTACCTCTATAATTTATACTATAGATTCTTCAAATTGATGCTGTGTTGCCTCATCCACCCATTTTCTTCCCAAGCTTAGGGTATGTAATCGCTTGTGATAGTACCGTTTTTTAACTGTTCGGCTTAGGGCCTTCGATGTTGCTAGATTGTAACACCCCACATTCCCACATCAGAGAGAGAGGAGAATTTCGTATGGTTTATATGAAGCCTCCTACTACCCTCCTAGCACCAAATTATCCATGGACTCCTGGGTCGCCTGTGATGGGCCGTTGATCCAAGATGAGGCGCTAGATGTGGGACAGTGGTAGCGGACCGAGTTTTCGGGCTCGGTTCTTTACAGAGGGGTAATTCTCTCATAGGTGCAGGGAGGGAGGGGAGGGGGGTGTAGCAAAACAATAAGACAATAAAACAATAAGAAGAGGATTGGGTTTTCATTTGCTTCCCAGCTTCTAACTATAAAAACAGCAGCTTGATTTCTGATTAGATTCTTGCTATCTCTCACTATTCCTCACTTGCAAATCTCGATGCCATATCCAATTGATATTTGCTGGAGGTTGTCATGCTCTGGTGCATCTGCTTTTCAATAATTGGGGGTCAAGCAGAATTGTTAGTAGTGCTTTTGGAGCTATGTTAGTTGTTTGCCTTGTTACTTAATCCATCCATGCAGTATGCTGTTGTTTTGGGTCTTATGGAGTTTTTATCTGATGTGGCTGCTGCTTCTTTAGGATCTGTTTGGTTGCATGGGTGCAGACTTCACTATATATGCACTTCTATTCTCTTTAGATTTCGACGTGCTGATCTTGTGAAGGATGATAGCTACTAGGATGATTTCTCACCGATTTATTTTCTTGACATCTAGTTAAGAGAATGCATTTTCTAAAGAATGTTGTTTTGTTATTATTACGGAGCTTCCAATTTCACTGACTTCACATTCTTAATCATTTCTTTTTCTCCCCTTTCTGATTAATTTCTGATGCAGATATGCAGGGGTCTGGCGTATATTCATAATTGTATTGGTATCTGCCATCGTGATATCAAGCCCCAAAATTTACTTGTAAGGTTTTTCTCTTGATTGTGCTCATCTCTTGATTTCTGCATCTGATTCCTTACATTTGTAAAGTTACTCCAAGGATATCACCAGTTGCAAATTTAGTGTACCGCTGCCTTCTCTGCTTGATTTTTTCCCCCATATTAATCCTTTTTACTGCAAATAAAGTACCAATATTTATTTCTTTAATTTGTACACGAATCAGGATTCGGCATGAGTAAGGCATGTTTGGTGCTAATAACAAGAGTTATCCAGTTTATTTGAGGATATTCTTTTTCGTTTCATGTAAAGCTAGCGTTTCAAGTTTTTAGAAGAGTTGCTCTTTTAGTGAGCACAATACAATAAAAGGTATGAGCTGATTTCAAGGGAAAAAAGGTGATGAAGCTTAGCCATTGCATGTACAGCAAGGTTGCATACGCAGTTTACAAGGCGCCTTCTAGTGTTTTCTACCATAATTTTGCTTTATCAAATACTTACTTTTAAGCAAATTATATCGTAAAGCTGATGACTTCTCATGCATTAGCAATTTAGGTTATAACCTAACTGTATCGTTCCACTCAGAGATTAGTGTAAACATGTTTGTGTGTGTGATAGTCCCTCTGTCATACTCTATAGAGTATGGTTTTTAAACGTGTATGGTCTTGTCTTATTTTTGAATACTGAACCAGTAAGTTTCTACCCAGGTGAATCCGCACACACACCAGCTGAAACTTTGTGATTTTGGAAGTGCTAAAGTTTTGGTAAGTCTTACAAAAACAATAAATATTGATTTTTATATTTCATTGCATCCATTGATCCGTCTATAATTCTTCTTTTAAGGTGAAAGGAGAACCTAATGTTTCCTACATCTGTTCAAGATATTACCGTGCTCCAGAGCTCATATTTGGTGCCACTGAGTATACAACGGCTATAGATATATGGTCTACAGGTTGTGTGATGGCTGAACTACTTCTCGGACAGGTAGTTTTGTTCTATAAGTTTGTTTGTATCCTTGTCAGAAAAGTGATACTCCCTCAGATCTAGTGGGACATTTTGAATTTTTTGGTCAATTTTATCAACATTCAAGTTGATTTGTGAAATATTTACACCATCTGATCCTTGCGAAGAGTACATTTTTACCTTTCATTGGTCAATTTAGTTAGGTGTTATTCAATAATATATATGAATGTACTTAGTTTTAGTAGCAACAAAAAATTTGCTATTGATAATATTGCCAATGTAGTTTCTTGATTGAATTTATCACCTAAAATGTATACAGAGTATGTTATATGTGATTTGATTCTCTTGTGTTGAAATTTTTTTTAAAAAAAAGGAAACTGGACTGTTTGGTTGGAATGGAGGGAGTATCACTATGAGCAATTAAAGTTTAAAGTAACCTTTGTAAACTACATGAAAAATACTACAAGTCATATGTTTCATGATTTTTGATAAAGTTAAGTACATCATGTTCAAATTTGCTTTAGGAAAATAGCCAGTTTGACTAAAAAAGTCGAAGGTTCCCTCTTGAAGTGGTATGGATGGAGTAGCTCATTCTCCATGAATCACCATCCTATGTTATGATCTAATATGTTCCTTCTACAGCCTTTGTTTCCTGGAGAAAGTGGAGTTGACCAGTTAGTTGAGATTATCAAGGTGATTTATTTTATGTATCCGATCGCTTTGATGAGTTGGTTTAAGAAACTTCTAATAGAACCGCTAATTTTGAACCGATTTCATGTAGCTCAATTGTTTATGCAGGTTTTGGGAACACCTACAAGGGAGGAAATAAAATGCATGAATCCAAACTATACTGAGTTCAGGTTCCCTCAGATAAAGCCTCATCCATGGCACAAGGCAAGCCCAACTGTTCTCTTATGTGTTTGCTCATGTATGTTGAATGAATTTTAAGGTTAAATACTCCACTTCCCATGGTAGAGCTAGAGTTTAGGACCAACAGTTCATTGTTCTGCATTTCCATTCATGTGTTGTGATGCTCCTCTCATGCCTCAAATATGGATGCCTAGATTTAAAGTTCACCTCTGTTTTATTTGTTCATCTTTTATAAAATTCTTAATTGGTTATGCGAATAAACTTACCATAATGTTTACATGTTCCTAAACTATGTTTGGTTTGCTTGTTCACACTGGATACTCATTTGCATTTGAGATTGATTTTAACATTATCCTTGTCTCCAGGTCTTCCAGAAGCGTTTACCTCCAGAAGCAGTGGACCTGGTTTGTAGGTTCTTTCAGTACTCCCCGAATTTGAGATGCACTGCTGTAAGTTTAACCTTCCCACGGAGTAAAATTTAAGAGTAAAAATTTATTCCCTCCGTTTCAAAATAAGCGTCGCTTTTATGTAAGCTACGCACCAATTGGTCACTTTTTCCCTTCCTACCCCTATTTATGATTATCTCTTCTCTTTTATTTTACCCATCTAACTTTCTCTATTTTGTTTAATAATGCTTTAAATAAGGTTCATTTGGTCATTATAGATACTTTCTTAACTAGGCAAAAGTCTAGAACGACACTTATTTTGAAACGGATGGAGTAGCAAATGGGTGTCTGAACTTCGACCATTTTATTCAACGGGCTCATGTTCTTTAATTTTTGTTTATTACACCCTCCGTCCCAAAACGTCTTTTTTGAACTTTGCACATTAATTAAAAACTGTCATTAATACAATGTATTTTGATCCGCTTTTCCTGAATTGCCCCTACTAATTATAGGACAACTGGGAGACCCCGTGATTTTTGTTAGTTAAATATGACTTATTTAGTTTTAATTGTTATCTAACCTCCTCACCCCCGTTAACCCCGTTAACTTTCATATAGGGAAAGAAAAACGAAAAGTGCACATCATATTAACCTTAGCAACCCATACTTACGCTTGACATACTTAGGTTAAGAATATTTTCCGTTAGTAGCAAGTTAGTTAGCAAAAGTTACAGAATGATGAAACCTTGTTAGTACACTATTAGAAAATTGCCGGAAGTAGAGGAATAAGGGTGTAAAACGCCCCATTAAGAGAACATGTTTACCCATGACACACCTATGTTATAAATATATCTCAAAGAGCCACGAGTGACCAGCAAAATTACTGCAAAAGAGAAATTCTGATAGTCCATCGTTAGAAAACTAACGGAAATGAGAGTTATATACTAACTTTGAATCCTTGAAGGGCTAAAATGTAAAGATCTCATTACGACTGCACGTTTGCTTGGGAAACAAGTCAATTATGTAGGGACTTGAGTAAAAATTGTGAAGGTGCGAGGGGGTGTACTTGTAAACCCTAAAAACCTTAGTGACTTAATTGTAAAAATCCTCCCTAAGGATAAGATTGGGAGCCCAGCATCGTAGAAGCTTACCGGAGCTTCTCTAGGGTTTCCCTAGGACCCTATAAATAGGGTCATTTCCCCCTCCATTTTTAGAAAGAAAAGAAGAGAGAAAGAAAGAAAGAAAGAAAGGAGAGGAAAGAGAGAGAAAGAGATTATGTAACTTTGGGATTGGATTGAGGAACGATTGAAGGTAGAAAGAAAGCTTCAAGAAGCTCGGAATGGAGGTGAGGTTAATTCTCTAATCTTCATATATGTGTAATTTTCGGTTTTGGAAGAATAAGTGACGGGTAACCCTTGTTTCCTTTGAATTTATGGATCCTGCGCATCCCTAAAACGGGAGCTAACACAATCGAGGTTTATGGTTAAACAACGTTGAATCAACCCCAGAAATGAGGATTAGGGTTGTAACCCCCTGTTCTGAGAATCTAACTTTGCATGGGGATCAAGGATGATTTAAACCATGTTTCCACGTAATTCTTTTTCTAAAACACAAGAGACTCAGAGTACATGCTAGGATTGATTTTAGCAAGAAACAACGGCTGAACAAAGTGGAGTTATAAGCCAAAAACTCAGAACTGAAACAGAGCACAAAAGGAGTGAGTTCAACCCCTTAATCAGAGTTTTTGACCCTGTTATCGATCGTAACTCAGTGAGGTCTCTACATGAAAATTATAGAGGACATTTCAAGAAAAACATAGGATCAAGAATCAGTCAATTTGGTGGTTAAACAAAGGAGATATCGGAATTTGAAAATGCTGTCCCGTAACAGAGCAAAAACTGATGCCCAACACTTTCAGGCCACCAGCAGTGCTCCTTTTGCTTGTACCCGAGGCTGGTAAGGTTTGTACCTAAGGCTAAACTTCATTCTAAATGAATATATTATGAAGGATAATAAGTGATTTGGGGAAAGTTTATGGCACATAAGAGTATAAAATTTACCTAGAAACCCATGTTTGGCCGCAAACCTGCACCTACGCTCACGCCTACGTACGACTGATCGACGTGCACGTACGCCCACGTGTGCCTGACCAACGTGCATGTACGACTGAATGTAAGTTATGATTGATTTTAGCTTGTGTTAATTATTAAAGACCCTCGCACCCTGTCCTAGACTTCGTCAAGAGGCCTGGGTTTGGGACGTGACAGAAGTGGTATTTGAGCCAAGGCTTTAGATCCTATGTAGTCTGAGAGAAAAGTAGGGGAAGGGAAGGAGGATGTGAGCCGTGTGATTAGGAGAGTGATTGATTGAGCCTTATTTATTGTTGTTTTCCTATGTCTTTAAGATATATGAAATGATTCTTTGAGGTACCATAAAGTGATTTTAGTTTTCTTGATGAAAAGTATGTCCCACCAACCGTAAAGAGGCACTTGGGGTTGAAGAGACTTGGAATGTTGGGAAGCTCGAGTGATCGAGGCAAGAAGATGGTAGGCGCCCATCCAGCACTAGTGGATAGGAAACAACCTAGAAGAGGTGGGGGAGAATGCTCGCATTTATAAACATGCCTCGATTGCAAAAATCGAGCACAAGAGAAGGTGGAAAAATTGAGCCTTATAGGCAGAAGATGATAAGGAGAGGCCAAACACGAGCTATACATTACCGAGGAGACATTGGATAACGTGGTAAGGTCAAAGTTGGAGCAAGCTAATCTTATAGTGTAATACCCCAATCATATTCCCACATCGATGAGAAGTGGGAATTTCGTGTGCTTTATTAGAAGTCTCCTACAACCCACCTAGCATCAAATCATCCATGGACTTTTGGATCGTCTTAGATGTGCCGTTGACCCAAGATGCGGTGCTAGGTGCGGGCCAGTTGGTGGGCTAGGTAGCGGACCGAGTTTTCGGGCTCGGGTCGTTACTTATAGAGAAGATGCAATTGGAGATGGAAGAGAAGAATGCTCGAATGAATGCCCTGAAAAATGCAAATGCATCACTTGAAGCATGAAATGGACAACAGGAGTAGAGGGTTTGGGATTTAGAAAATCCAAACCCACGGATAGTAGTAGATGCTTGCCTTGTTCAAGAGGTGATGGATGTAGGTCAGCCCTATTTCTGGTTAAGCGAAAGTTTGAAAAAGGACTCCCGAAGAAGACTCCAAAACTTGGCTTTGGGGGAGATCGTGGACCCTGTCCCTGAGAATGCGGAAGAAGAGGTGGAGGAAGATAGACCGCTCCGAGGAGGAGGAATGAGAGGCTAAGGACGAAGTACACGGTGTAAATAGTGTAAGATATTGTAAATTGGGCTAATAATATGATGTAAAAAAGTTCGGGATCTAAATCCAAATCCAACTGCATTCTCCAGAGCATTCATCAAAGCATTCTTCTCTTCCATCTCCAATTGCATCTTCTCTATAAGATTAGCTTGCTCCAATTTGATCTTACCACGTTATCCCATGACTCCTCGGTAATGTGCAGCTCGTGCCTTGCCCTCTCCTTATCATCTTCTGCTTGTAAGGCTCGATTTTTGCAATCTAGACATATTTATAAATGCGAGAATTCTCCTCCGCCTCTTCTAGGCATCTCTTATCTACTAGTACTAGAAGGGCGCCTACCTTTTTCTTGCCTTGATCACTTGAGCTTCCCAATATTTGAGGTCCCTTCACCCCCCAAGTGCCTCTTTACGGTTGGTGGGGCCATACCTATCATTAAGGAAACTAAAATCAGTCTATGGTACCTCAATGAATCATTTCACATATCTTAAAGACATACCATGACAACAATAAATAAGGCTTCATCAATCACTCTCCTTATGACAAGGCTCACATCCTCCTTCCCTTTCCATACTTTTCTCGTAGACTACCTTGGATCTAAAGCCTAGGCTCGGATACCACTTCTGTCATGTCCGAACTCTAGGTCAGGGAGTGATGGTCAATAATAATTAGCACAAGCTAAAATGAATATAACTTAAACCAAACTATCAATATATAACATAAATCCTTAAGTTATTACAAACCACACTCTCGTATGAGGGTAGCAAAACTACAACTTAAAGTTAATTTATTAAAAATCCAATAATATAGTTAAAGAAGCACTCCCTAACTATTTCCAAAGTCATACGTCCTTCGCTTCTGGATGCTCCTCGATCTCTCTCAATGCTCATTTCCTAATATGTATAGTTTTGAAAATAGTCATTATGACTCAGTGAGGGTCTTTTATGAAAATTGGTGCACGTGTGCAAAGGTACAATTAATATGCATGCAACAGGAGAAAATGAAACATTATAAACGGGTATAACATGAAACCTTGTCAAAGACCGTATTCAAATCAGGCTACTTGTTTTATCTAGGCAAGTGATATCCTCCTATAGTCGCAACTATAGGGCAACGTTATTCCTCTACAGGACGGCATAGTTCGAGTACTACGCCATAACACAGCTGAGCCTGCAGCTCTTCCTTATCACCTCAGTGGAACAACCATAGGGAGCAAACTCCATACTTTGTTGCAATCGGGGACCGGAACCAGGGCACGTCGGATCAACTAGTGGCTCACTGCCACTCAGCTGATGGCCGACACTACCCTGCTTGGGAACGGTCAACCTAGTACAAAAGTCATATCAATATATGGCATCCAGCCTAGTGCTGTATACGATAACATGTGGCATGATCCAGATATAATTAATAGATGGCGTTAAGCCCCAACATGAACAATATATGATCACATGCTTCATGAAAATAAGGTAATGCCCGATATAACCATTACAGGGAAACGTGCCTTAACATGCTTGTAATCGTATTTCGAAATAACATAATTCATGTCTTGTAATTAACCTGTATCCTTGTAAGTTCGTTAGGTCTTATCCATGGACGCCTCACCTACGTTCTCATTTCCTTATGCATGTATGCACACTAGTTCGGCTGGGTCAGGCGTACGCGGTATATGTGGCCTTGGTGTAATCGTATTTCGAAATAATATAATTCATGTCTTGTAATTAACCTGTATCCTTGTAAGTTCGTTAGGTCTTATCCATGGACGCCTCACCTACGTTCTCATTTCCTTATGCATGTATGCACACTAGTTCGGCTGGGTCAGGCGTACGCGGTATATGTGGCCTTGGTCAGTCGTACGTGGGCGGACGTGCACGCCGGTCATGCGCATATGGCATACGCGGCGTTGGTCAGTCTTACGCAGGCGTACGTGCACGCCGGTCAGGAGTACGTGGGCGTACGTGCATGTTTGTCAGTTGTACGTGCACGTTGGTCAGTCGTACGTGCATATCGGTCGGTCGTACATGGGCGTACGTGCACGTTAGCGGCCAAACCTAGATTTCTTGGTAAATTTTATATTTTTATATGCCATAAACTTTCCCCAAATCACTTATTATCCTTCGTGAACTTGGAATTAAGCTTAGAATGAAGTTTAGTCTTGGGTACAATCCTTACCGGCCTCGGGTACAAGCAAAAGGAGAACTAAAGGAGCACTGCTGGTGGCTTGAAAGCTTTAGGCATCAGCTTTTGCTCTGTTTCGGGACGGCTCAAATCACGATATCTCCTTTGTTTGATCACCAAATTGATTAATTTTTGATCCTGTGTTTTTCTTGAAATGTCCTCTATAACTTTCATGTAGATACCTCATTGAGTTACGATCGATAACAGGGTCAAAAACCTTATTGAGTGTCAGAACTCACCCCTTTTGTGCTCTGTTTAAGTTCTGAGTTTTTGGCCAATAACTTCACTTTGTTCGGCCGTTGTTTCTTGTTAAAATCAATCCTAGGATGTAGTCTAATGTTCCCTTTGAGTTTTAGAGAAAGAAATACGTTAAATCATCCTTAATTCCCATGTAAAAGTTAGGTTCTCAAAACACGGCTTACAACCCTAATCCTCATCTCTGGGTTGATTCAACGTTGTTTAGCCATCAAGCTCGATTGTGTTAGCTCCCAGAAGGTCTTAGGAATGCTCATGAACCAAGGGTTACCTATCACTTATTCTTTCAAAATCGAAAATTAGACAAATATGGAGATTAAAATATTAAACTCACCTCCTTTGCTATTCTGAGCTTCTTGAAGCTTTCTTTCTACCTTCAATTGTTCCTCAATTATGTCCTAAAGTTACAGAATCTCTTTCCTGTCATTTCTTTCTTTCTCTCTTTTCTTTTCTTTCCAAAAATGGAGGGGAGGAAATTACTCTATTTATAGGGGCTTAGGGAAACCCTAGAGAAGCTCCAGCAAGCTTCTGGGCTATCTTATCCGAGCTAAATCTTATCCTTGGGAGGATTTTTACAATTTAGTCTCTAAGGTTTCTAGGGTTTACAAGTACACTCCCTTGCCACCTTTACAATTTTCACTCAAGTCCCTACATAATTGACTTGTTTCCCTGACCAAACCTGCAGCCGTAATGAGATTTTTACATTTTGGCCCCTTCAAGGATTCAAAGTTAGCTTATAACTCTCATTTTCGTTGGTTTTCTAACGATGGACTAACGGAGTTTCTCTTTTGCAGTAATTTCGTTGACCACTGGTGGCTCTTTGAGATATATTTAGGGGTGTCATGGGTAAACATGTTCTCTTAATGGGGGCATTTTACACCCTTTTTCCTCCTCTTCCGTCAGTTTTCTAATAGTGTACTAACAAGGTTTCATCTTTCTGTAACTTCTGCTAACTAATGAAATATATTCTTAACCTAAATAAAACAAGTGTAAGTATGGGCTGCTAAGGTTAATATGATGTGCACTTTTCATCTTTCTTTCCCTATATGAAAGTTAACGGGGTTAACGGGGTGAGGAGGTTAGATAACATTTATAACTAAATAAGTCATATTTAACTAACAAAAATCATGGGGTCTCACAAATTTGTTTTTTTCCCCATAATTTTGGCATTTAACGAGTAACAATGGTATGAAAGGCAGGGTATATAATAAGGGGCATATTAATCAAGTGCTTCATATTCAGAAAGTGGACAAGGATTTTAGGACAAATAAAAATAGAAACTAGCAGGTTCTCTTTTGGGACAGAGGGAGTATATTTTCTTTTTCCTTTTTCATATATAGGCACTGAGCTTCATATTTGCAGTCATAATGGTCATTATACTTTGATATTTTATTGGTGATAATTGGATGTCAATGACCTATATGGTGACAATTTGCAAATATGAAGTTTAGTTACCATATTGAACAAAATAATTCCCGTGATGTCACTAAATAACCAAGTATAGTGACAAAATTGCTATTTAAGCCGCAAAAGAACTCTATGGTGGAGTAGTAATCACCATATTCGTACTTTATGTTTTTGCAGTTGGAAGCTTGTATTCACCCTTTCTTCGATGAACTGAGGGACCCAAACACTCGTCTTCCTAATGGACGCCCTCTTCCTCCACTCTTTAATTTTAAACCTGCAGGTGAGTTGTCTATACAGAAGGTGCGAGTATTGAGTACTTATTTTCTTTGATGACTTATTAATAGGATAACAGAAAATATGGCTGTTTTGGGTTGGTGATGGCTTCTGACCATAAGAGTTTATACGGAGTAGCAATACTCCTTGAACCCTTGAAAGTGACCCTGGAATTTCTTCAACTACTGTCTCGCGTTGCCAGTTCTTTTATACCAGTACATGATTTTAGTTTTTGTTTTTTCTAATGCATAATAATAGTTCATCCTTTTAGAAGTTTGCCAAATGCATTTAGCCAAATTGTCAGTCTTGCGGTATTCTTCGTTTTTTTAAGGGTTAGGGATTACGACAGGAGTGTTAGGACCTGCTACAAGTGTTGGTACATATAGGAGTCTCTGTTGATCCCGAGAACTAACCATGCATAACGAGGCAAAATGCTTTGGTATATAATAGTGCTTCTGAATTGCTTCAAGCCAGGAAATGGTCCTTGATCTGGAGTCAGATGACACTGCTCACACTGAGCCGTTATTGGGGAAATGGGAAAACCTTTTCGAACTCATAAGGGAAAAAATTCTAAGATTTTGTAAAGATAGAAATTAGAGCTTCAAAACTCAAACAGTGGATGGAGCAGAACATACTCTAGTTTGATTAGTCTCAGTAGCTGGTTAAATGTTTATTGAGGAAACAGAGTTCTCTCGGGTGTTGTTTAAATAAAGTGGGAGGACTGAAAGCCCTATATAATACTTGAGATACAGTAATGGCAAGTGAAATTGATAATTTTGGTATTGCAGAGAAGAACTAGAGAGAGAAATATTGGATTGAGAGTCTTGATAAAAATGTATTCAGTA
>JAOWAN010000047.1:5935801-5946533 GCA_028566635.1 Lobelia cardinalis | reverse complement strand
GTTCCAGACCCTACCACGCGGGCCCCGCATACCCCGCCCCCTAACTCCAACATAAACCCTCATTCCTTTCCCCCCCCTCCGTCTCCTTATCCTCCTCCAAACTCTCAACCGAAACACACACACACACACACACACACTCACTCAAAAACACACTTCCTCCACCTCCCAATCTTTCTAGGGTTCATTCAAGAGTTTAGGGTTTCCTCTTCCCCAAAAAACCCTATCTTTTTAGTAATAAACACTCAATTTCGAATTAGGGTTTCCAATAATGGCCTCATCAACAGCGCAAATTCACGCCCTATGCGGAGTTCCGCTCACGCCCGCCAACAAAAAGACCGTCTTCTTCGGCCAAGGACTCAGGAACTCCGTCTCCTTCTCCCACCAGAAGTCGAAATTCCGTGTCAAACCTCTCCGCGTCGTTGCCGAGAAGGTCGTCGGCATCGATCTAGGAACCACCAATTCCGCCGTGGGGGCCATGGAGGGAGGGAAACCGGTCATTGTAACTAACGCCGAGGGCCAGCGTACCACGCCGTCTGTTGTTGCTTATACGAAAAACGGGGACAGGCTGGTAGGGCAGATTGCCAAGAGGCAGGCGGTGGTTAATCCCGAGAATACTTTTTTCTCGGTGAAGAGGTTTATTGGGAGGAAGATGTCCGAGGTGGATGATGAGTCTAAGCAGGTTTCATATACTGTTGTGAGGGATGAGAATGGGAATGTCAAGCTTGATTGCCCTGCCATTGGGAAACAATTTGCTGCTGAGGAAATTTCGGCGCAGGTATAATATTGGTTATTAAATTGCCTGTAAAGTTGAATTCTTGATTGTGAATTGGATTGTATTATACCGCGTACTAGTTTGGTCAATTAAGTGCATTAGTTGTGGTTAGGTCTTCATCGACTTGCGATGAGACGTGTGATATAGTTATAATGAAATAATTGTTGGTAGCATTGAGGGTTATTACACAGTACTATCTATATTGTGGTGACTGTATATTGCTATGTTGCTTTGCTTTTTTGATTAGAAGAAGGATAGAGCATTTTGGTTAGTGTTGTTCTGTTTCTGCAGATGACTGATGATTAGAGCAGATGTAGGTGCAACCTATTCTTGGTTTTATCTTCGAGGAGTGATTGAAGTAGTGCTGAGTTTAGTATGAACAAATTACACATGTTGGAGTAATTGTGTTAATGACAGTGGCGTACTAAAGTTTTGAGTTAGAATTTTGGTAGGAATTATAGTTGTTAGTTACTGATCATATGGTTATGAAGGCACTTAGTGCTGTTGGAGTGGACAAGAAATTCTTGAATGAAAAAGTGTCTTTTAAGAAGTTCACATTTGTGAACGTAACTGTGGATAACCATAGTGCATGAATTTAGTATGTCTTCTGCTGTCTTTTCAAACATTTTCTTAAACTGATTTTTCTGGTTCTCTTATTCCCAGGTTTTGAGAAAGCTTGTGGATGATGCGTCAAAATTTTTGAACGATAAAGTCACTAAAGCTGTGGTGACAGTTCCTGCATATTTCAATGACTCCCAGAGGACAGCAACAAAAGATGCTGGTCGCATTGCTGGTCTGGAAGTTCTCCGTATCATTAATGAACCCACCGCAGCCTCACTGGCTTATGGTTTTGAAAGGAAGAGCAATGAAACTATATTGGTGTTCGACCTTGGAGGTGGTACTTTTGATGTTTCAGGTATATGAATGTTGCAATGGCTTCAGATAACCTCTTTAGGTTTACTTGATTTGCCAGAAGTTAGTGTAACATCTATGGTTGTCTGTGTTGTGTTTAGCTTCAGTTAGTGTTATTGTGTAGGTTAGGTTGTCTGTGTTGGGATAAGCTTCACTTACTGATGTGTCTCATGGGTGACCTTGACTCCTTGTATATTAAAGTTAATTCACTTGAAAAATAGACAAAGCTTGGCTATTCTTGAGATAGTAGAAAGTACAGAATCAAAGCATGCTATGCATGGGCATGCAAGGTTCACATTTTATCTGGGTGCAAATATCTGTCTTGCCATTCTCTCGGGGATGAAAATATACCCTCAATTATGTTTCCCTGCTATTGTGATGGTTATTTTAGCAAGATTCACTATTTGATGATTTACGCGTGTGCCCTTTGTTAATTTGCAGTTCTTGAAGTTGGTGATGGTGTGTTTGAGGTGCTTTCTACATCAGGAGATACGCATCTTGGTGGTGATGACTTTGACAAGGTTCAACCCTTTCTTTTAAGAGATTTTTTATAAGGTGTCACCTTATATACCTTCATATAAGGTGTCCTTTTTTGACGGATTAAAAAATGACACATAGGCCTTTGAAGCTACAAGGAAATACACATTCTCCTTGTTTAATTAACCTCTCTTTTTTAACCTTGTTTAAGTTATTGTTTAAAATAAAAAAAATAAAATGTTTAGGGCTGTAGTAAAATTAGTAAAAGAACCCTTTGTTTTCTTCCTTGCTCCAACGACCATGCACCCATTTTCTTTTCAAGCTCTGACTCCGAGTCCGACTCCGGTACCAGTTGTATATACACTGATTTTACTTGCAACATACCAAATTTATCCCAACTTTTCTAATGATTCCCTACCCAAATCTCTGTTACTCCAACCCCAGTTACTTACAAAACCCACAAGGAGAAACGCCTGCACATCTTCCCCTTTGTCTGCTTGAAATTTCTCTAAGAAATGAGGTACCTTGTCGTCATCGGAGAATGGAAAGTTCAGTAACTTCTTATTCCTTGATCTGTTATTGACATAAATTGGTCCCTGTGGCCTTCTTATCTTTCTTCTCCTCTTAACAGTCTTCTCTTGCCACTGTTTCTTCCCCAATTTGCCCATGCCTTTCCTTTTGCCATTGATTCTTTTCTTATCTTAGTTTCTTCATCAAAGTTTTGAGTCAGTAATGGCCTTTGTCTTGCGATGCTTCCGTTCCCTTCTGCTTTGACTTCTTACTTCTTGACTTGGTTTTTTTTAATTGGTCAAAAATGGGCACATTATATGAAGGTTATAAGGTGACACCTTATAAATTTGTTCTCTTCTTTAAACGTCCTTTTCAAATGATAGGTTGTCTGCTGTTGATCTTCTCCTAACTACTACTTGGTTTTGTGTTTCATATAGAGAATTGTTGATTGGCTTGCTGGAAGCTTCAAGAGTGATGAAGGCATTGATCTTTTGAAGGACAAACAAGCTCTCCAGCGTTTAACTGAGACAGCAGAAAAGGCAAAGATGGAGCTGTCATCTTTGACGCAGGCAAATATTAGGTATGCGTTGGACTTACGATCTTAATAATTTCTCTTCATTGTTACAGAAGGCTTAGTGATTTCTGAATCCTTTCTCCCTGTTTAGCTTGCCATTCATTACAGCCACTGCTGATGGCCCTAAGCATATCGATACCACACTTACAAGGGCTAAATTTGAAGAATTGTGCTCAGATCTCCTTGACAGGTTAGCAGTTTTCTATTTGCTTGTAATTGATGCATCAGCATGAATGTTGTTTTGTTTTCATGCGTCTTCTCTTTTGATTCTTTTTTTTTTTGGAGATATTTATAGTTGAAATTTTTCTTTGCTCCTTTTAGGCTTAAGACTCCAGTTGAAAACTCTTTGAGAGATGCAAAGCTTTCATTCAGTGATTTAGATGAGGTTATACTTGTTGGTGGATCAACACGTATTCCAGCTGTTCAGGAACTTGTTAAGAAATTAACTGGAAAGCCCCCAAATGTTACTGTGAATCCAGATGAAGTTGTTGCTTTAGGGGCTGCTGTTCAGGTGTGTTGTACTACCTGATTCTTCCATGTGTTTTCAGTATGTGAGAAGATAGCTCTTAGTGAGAATTTGTTTTTTTTTATATTGATTGACTGTTCAATTGCAGGCTGGTGTTTTGGCTGGAGATGTCAGTGACATTGTTCTTTTGGATGTGACTCCATTGTCCATTGGTCTGGAAACTCTTGGCGGTGTAATGACAAAGATTATTCTAAGAAACACTACATTACCCACTTCGAAGTCAGAGGTTTTCTCAACAGCTGCTGATGGACAAACAAGTGTAGAAATTAATGTTCTTCAGGGTGAGAGAGAGTTTGTTAGGGATAATAAGTCCCTTGGCAGCTTCAGACTAGATGGCATCCCACCTGCTCCCCGTGGAGTCCCACAAATTGAGGTCAAATTTGATATTGATGCCAATGGTATTCTCTCAGTCACTGCAATTGACAAGGGAACTGGAAAGAAGCAAGATATCACCATCACCGGTGCTAGCACATTGCCTAATGATGAGGTATGCCATTTCACTTGTCTTAATACTGATCCCAACTCTCTGTAATTTTGTAACAACAAATCTGGTATCTACTGATTGTGCTTTCAATTGGAACAAGATGGATTCCCTGAACACCAAATACTGATGGCTTTTATTTACCACCAAAGCACCATCAAATAGTTTTTTTTGGTTTATTGGTTGATGAAGGCTAATCATCGTTACTTGTTCTAGCGTGTGTGAAGACTGAAGAGTATAAGCAATCATGTCACCCTTGATCCCATATACGATTATACAGTATACCATTTACTGCTCATTATGGATCTGAAACGTTCCTTCTTTTGGTAAGGAAGATAGGTGGAAGATGCAGCTTAATGACTGTTAACAAGGCTTTTAATGGAATGGAAAAGCATTAAGACAGTTCTGTTGGTTGGTCTTTTTTTTATTTCACATCTTTTTGGAAAAAACTGGCTGTTTTTTTGTACCCCAACTTTCCCCCCTCCAGAACCTTTTTCTGTGCATCCCACCTGATAGGTATTTGTTTCAATTTTAGGCAACTTTAAGGGAGCATAATCACTTTAGTGCCCATTGAATGTGAATGAGAATAATTATACTAAATCATTTAAACATATTTGGATTGTGGGCTGTGGCCATACATTAAAGGAGGATCTGAGGATAAATATGGTTTTTCAGCTGGGCCATTAATTTGTGCAGTAAGTCAAGCTTTATTGCTTGAGTAGTTAGCGTATAAGTAAATTTGGAAATTTAACTGCTTCTGTGAGTAGATCTATCGCTGGCTTGCACTGATATTTGGTCGCACACATTAATATCCACAGGTGCAAAGAATGGTGAGTGAGGCTGAAAAATTTGCCAAGGAAGACAAAGAGAAGAGAGATGCCATAGACACTAAGAATCAAGCAGACTCTGTTGTGTACCAGACAGAGAAACAGCTCAAGGAATTGGGAGACAAGGTACCTGCTGAAGTGAAGGGCAAGGTTGAGGTTAAACTTGGAGAGCTTAGAGAGGCTATATCCGGAGGTGTCACACAGACAATAAAGGATGCTATGGCGGCTTTAAATCAGGAAGTCATGCAGCTTGGCCAGTCTCTGTATAACCAGCCAGGAGGTGCTGCCCCTGGAGCTGGCCCAACACCAGGAGGCGATGCTGGTGCAGGCCCTTCCTCGGAATCATCATCCAGCAAGGGACCTGAAGGCGATGTCATTGATGCTGATTTCACAGACAGCAAGTGAGACGATGATGATAAAGAAGCAATGACCAGCACTTTTTTTGGTCTCAAATTTCTTCCCAAATGTGTATTAAGGATTTTTGTCGAGATTGGTTTTGATGTCTGGGTTGGGGGAGCAGGTTGTCCGATCACATTTATGGGTGGAACTTGAGAAAGAATATTCTTATTAGGATGATAGAGGATCGAGTGTTTCTATAGGTACATTATAGTCTTAACTTGAAAAAGTAGTGGGTTTGTAAACATTTTTTCAGTTGTATTGCGCCCAATTGAGAATTTTATGCCATGATAAATTAATGTTAATCCATTATCTCCAAGTTGTTATCGAGTCATGTACTCCTTTATTATGACACTTCATTCATTTGGCACATGGTATTCCGCCTTTCTCTATTCCCTTTATGGCAAAGTTTTGGATCAGCAGGTCCAGTTAAGTTTGGATTACGTGCTTTCTGTTCTTCAAATGTGTTGTGGTCTGGTATATGCACACACATCTGATCATGTTTTCTGTTCAGTTTGGTAGCTATTTTGTGTCTAATCCAAGTTCTAGGATTAAATCACAAGGAGAAAGATGAAATTTTGCTTGATTTGGTGGCTGCATAAAGATGTGCTCTCTAGGCATTTGGGATCGGTTCGCATACAAAACCTTGAACTGCTGCTCAATTTAGATGCTGTCTATTAGTATGTCGACCATATCTCGATGTGGTATGAAAACCTGACAAAGATGGTCATGTCAATTCTTACCATTATAGAGAAGTAGGAACTATCAATTTACAGCTTCTGAAATGAATAGGGAAAAGCCGTGCTAATACGTTACATATTAGTGCACATTATGTTATGTCTTGCTATGGCACTAGTCCCATGGCTTGGATCCGTAGCCTTGTCGGGGGCTCCATGGAAGAGAAGGACTTCCGGGAACACTCCCTTGACGTGGGCTTCGAGGAAGAGACGGACTTCCTGGAACACTACCCGCTGGCTCAAGCCTTCCATTACCGTAAGTCACATAATCATCATAATGTGAGCATTTGTTACAGCACAAATTCCCTTCCCTACTCTGTCTAGTCGGGAAGTACTGGTAGATCGGAACATGATCTACTTGGTACCTGGAAGACTCGGCCCGCCCTACTGACCTGACCTTGAGTAGTTGTTCTGGTCCATGACTTCTGTGGGGGTGGGGGTCCAGTGGCGGTTTCTGTGGTTGGTACGCGGGGTGGTGTTGCTGTTGCTGTTGCGGGTGCCGAAAGGGCTGCTGGTAGTAGTGGGAGTGGTGCTGGTGGATTTGAGGGCTGCTGTTGTGGGAAGAAGGTTGGCCGTTGAGACTGTGCATACTGGGATAGCTATGGATTCTGTGGATGGAGTTACGTCCACTATTGAAGTTATTAGATAGATAGTTTTCGTGATGAGAGCCATCGGTTGCATAGCTCTCAGGTGTAGGTGATCTCGGGGAAGAGCAGGCAGAGGAGATGCTGAAGGTTGCATGTCCTACGTTAATTGGGGGTGGTTTGAAGCTTGGCGTCGGGGTCGGATGAATGATGCCGTTAATAGAATTGATGTAACGTTGCTCGAGTGTGTGTCGATCAATGGATCCTAGTTGGGTCTCGATGACGACAGGATTTGCTGGGAATAGAAATGTCCGGAGCCTTGGGTATCCGGAGGCCTCGTGGCGATCATACTCTTCAAACATATGGCGGAGATCTTCGTCTGATTTCACGGAAACCAGGGCATCTAGGTCTTCAGGCATCAACTGATACTTGAGGAGCAATTCGCCATCAATCAGGTATGTGAGTTTCTTCATAAGTTCTGCAAGAAGAAGATGGCACAAAAAAGAAGTGTTTCAAAGGCTATATCAAGTATCATCAAACATGCATAATGTATAATTTCTAGGGCTTGGAGAGAACATTGGGATCTGCAAAATCAAACCATACCCTGAATTCCAAATTCTAATCTTAAGCCAACCTGACCAAGAATAAAAGAAAACAAACCTCTACCTTCTTACAATTGCTTTAGCAGAAAGAATCATGCATGTGTATGGCTATGAATCATATATATTGATACATGTATTCAACTCAATAAATGATTTTTATGAAGAAAAATTGCAATAGAAATGTGCTTTTTTTTTTTTTTTGAAGACATTGATAAACATGTAAGGAAATTCATGGATCTCATCCGGGCACATAAACGGTAATAATCATGAAAAAGATTATAACAAGAAGAACAATCTCCTTTTTCTTATCCAATTTTCCAAATTAACCAACAAAGATAGCATATGACTTGTCCAAATAAAAACAGAGAACAAAAATGTACCGGAGAAAGAAATGTCGCGAGGAACAGAAATAACGCGGGTCTCACCGCCAACGTACTTGAGCTGCCCATCGGCTGGCCGGGGAAGAATCTTCCCGCCATAACTACTCAAAAACTTCACCCTGTTTCTAGGAGACCCCTGCAAAGAGCCACCACCGCAGGGCGTTTGTCCGCCTCCTCCTCCTCCTTCGCCACCATCAATCTCCACCTTCAACGACATTCCCCCCCGGCCCGTAACGTTTACCAATAAATAAAGAAACGTTACAAACAAATTTCAGGTTCGGCGAAATTCCGCGAATAATGTCGAGAAGAAAAAGAATCAGAAATATTGGAGTAAAAAAAATTGTTGGGACTTTGGGTTGGATGAATTCACC
This sequence comes from Lobelia cardinalis, assembly GCA_028566635.1. Classification (NCBI taxonomy): domain Eukaryota; kingdom Viridiplantae; phylum Streptophyta; class Magnoliopsida; order Asterales; family Campanulaceae; genus Lobelia; species Lobelia cardinalis. The sequence continues at coordinate 5,938,384 of JAOWAN010000047.1, read as the reverse complement.
GCATGCAGTAATGTGGGGAGTTTTTGGAATAATGATCATATATGAACTAATTAATGGTTTTAATTATTTACAGAATATTTATTGTGTTCTATTATTATATTTTTAGCATATTAAAGAGAGAGAGAGAGAGAGAGAGAGAGAGAGAGAGAGAGAGAGAGAGAGAGTGAAAAAACAGATGGAATATATCATATATTTTGTGTCTTTACAACAGATGAATGAATACGTGAAAATGTAATAATGTTTGATTGGTATTAATTGGTTTCATGTTTCGGCTTTTTATATGCAACACATACACACAGACACACACACATGTGTGTGAGAGATGACTGTAGCCCTATCTATGTGGCTGAAAAAAATCAGATTTTATACCGAGCGCCTAGGCGCTCCTAGCACGGAGTGCCTATAATGTATATAGAGTGTATCCAGAATGTACATAGAGTGTATAAATAATGTACATAACATATGCATTATATGTTATGTATATTCAGAACACACTCTATGTACATTTTGGACACACTCTATGTACATTGTGGGCGCTCCGTGCTAGGAGCGCCTAGGCGCTCGGTATATTTTGCAGAAAAAAATGGCACCTATTTCGGGACTTATTATTATTTCTGTAAATTTTTCATGAATCCAACTTTGGTAATTCATTACATAGTTTCAAATACTATCAATTTTTTTTTAAAAAAAAAAGAAAGGGAAGGAGAGAGAGGGAGAGAGATGCATAACGTCAATTAATTGTGGGTGGGGAGGGGACTGGGGGAGGCTATGAGGGTGTGGTTTTTCTTGTCAAAAAATTCAACTGGAAATTTAAAAAGAGTGCCATACACGTATTAATTGGCCGTTGCTTTCGATGGATTTCGCCGGATGGACCCGCGGTGGCGCTGGCATCTGGCACATCTGATCTCTCCTATTGAAACACAAATATTAAAAATTTGGGAAGGCAAATTAAAAGTCGAAAGGTTTATCTGATCTCCATTTATCTTCTTCATTACTCTAAGCATTTTGAACAGAAAAAAAAATTTATATATTGTTTATTTTGATCTATTCTAATTTAGGAATACTTTTAAAAGTTAAGTTATAATTATTAGTTTATTTTTAGAAAAATTCTTTCAACAGTTTCTCCACATAAATTGTAGGAAAAAAAGTTTAATTTTTTTTAATTTATTATTATCATTTGTAAAAGTAAGTAAGAAAAGTGTATAATTATTTGTTCATTGTATACTCCTATAGAGCGGGGGGGGGGGGTGTCAACGAGTGATTATCTCAAAAGTAGCGCGCGCGTTTTGCACTTCAGAAGTTTGTGGAGCAGTAGTCTAAATGAGATCTCGGACTTGAAAATCCTTGCTGGCTTTAAGCACACAAATGACCTGCAGGGCATTTACTTGGGGGCTCCCATCAAGCCAGACTCGATCAGCGGGTGGAAGGCCAATATTTGTTTGTTTGACAAATATTGGGAGATTTCGACGGTATCTCTCTAGCAACTCGATCTCTGCCCCCATGTGCTTTCAAGAAACTGAGCCGATTCACGTATGGTTCAAGGCAAAACATGGTTTGGAAGTAGACACGGTCTTCGATTTTGTGTTATTGGTTATGGAGGTGGCGAAATGCCTTTGTGTTTGGCAATCAAGAGGTGTATTTCCAGCAGCTATCATGGCTGCTAGCTACTCGAGCATTTACGAAAGCCTTAAATGAATTGTGTGGCGGCTGTGGGGTGACCGCGCGAGGCTTGGCATCTCAAGGGTGTGGGTTGGCAGCCACCTCCGTACGTACATAGGGGTGGATCTGTATGAACTCCGATGGGTCTTCTGGTAGAGGTAGGAATTGGGCTGCATGCGGAGTGCGTGGTGTTTCGAGATAGCCATGGTACTTGGCTTGGTGGTCTAGATCTGGGAAGGAAAGTTGCGTATGAAGGTATGTTTCGAACAAAACTCTTGGGGGTGCTATATGGGGTGAAGGCTTGGACGAGGGGTTGGCGCCGAGTCATAATCCAGACAGATAGCTTGGACGTGGTTACCAAAGTGTAGGAGGATCATACTAACGGTACAACACTCGAAGACTTGATAGGCCCAATTCGGGAACTTATAAATGGTGAGTGGCAAGTTGACACACGAAGATTTGATCGGCCCAATTCGGGACCTTATAAACGGTGAGTGGCAAGTTCAACTTAGGCATATTCTTCGAGAGGCTAATGTGGTGGCCGATAGACTGGCAATGGTGTCCGTGACAACCTTGGAGATGAAGCGATGGTATGAGGAGCTTCCACCCGAAGTGATCCAACTCTTGAAAGACGATAAACTTGGTCGAAAGACCATGAGAAATGTAATGAACTAGGTTGATCCATCCCCATAATATATATATATATATATATATTTTTTTAATATGGTGTGTTTGGAAACCTAGTTTTTCTCACTTTGTTCGAAAAATGGTCAAAATAACATTGTTCACCAAGTTAATTTTTAAATATCATTTTCTCTAACTTACTTAGGCTCAAATCACAAGTCGGATATCACAACATTTGAATATCTCAACATCAAACATATTTCATATATTTTCATTATTTTACTCAAATATCACCCAACA
>JAOWAN010000047.1:5902415-5919850 GCA_028566635.1 Lobelia cardinalis | reverse complement strand
TATGGTGGGGTTGGATAGAAGGGGGATTTCGGTGGCTATGGAATTTGGTGGGTGCGGCTAGATGGTGGTGAGGAAGAGGAGGGAGAGACGGCAGCGAAGACGGGGGATTTTGGTGGCTATGGAATTTGGTGGGTGCTCCAGCCACCGGAGACTCTCCAGCTCTAGCAGAGGGAGGAGACGGGATATGGGAGGGAAAGGGTTGTTTTTTTTTTCTATTTTTTTAATATACAATTTAAACCCTAAACTTTATCTGATGCTAAAATGATGGAAAGACCCCTGAAAAACTCACGTGCTTTGCACGTGAGTCCATATCCATTTATTTTCTAACGAAATCGTCCAAAAAAACCTTGGATTGATTGATTTTTCAAATAACAGGGCCTAAATTAATTTTTTGGGAACATTGGCGTCTATTTTGAACCCCCACGAAAACTTTAGGGCTTAAAATGTCAAAAACTCAAAAAAAAAAATTTGAGTTTTATTTTAGTTCCTCATTTTTTTGTGAGCTTGTAAAATGGATTTTTTTGTTAGGTTTTTATGAAGTAAACTATTAACAATATTTTTTGTAACTTAACAAGATAAAATCAATTATTTTAAAAGAATAAATTAATTAAAATTTAATAATATTAATATTAAAAAGCCAAAACAGGACTTTCATTTAAAGATTAGATTAGTCCATTTGAGAATGTAGATGTAGATATTTGTATTTTCTTAATTTATATTTAAATATATATCTTTTAAAAAATATTAAAAAAAAAACTGTGTATTGTCTAGTCATACGGAGACTCAACTAGTGTTTATCAACCAACTGAATTGTTTTACTTGTATAGAAATAATCTGAATCAATTATTATTTGTGTTAATCTACTATTTTAAGTTTTCAGTTGATCGACGTATTCTACTTATCATCATCTATATTTATTTAGTTAGTAATAGAAGTAAGAATGTTATTATTATTTTTATTCTTTCCGCGATAAATAGCAATTACTACTTACATAACGATCCATGCAGCATTCTTAAAAGGGGTCATTTAGCACCACATTACTCCTAATTTGAATCCATGTCAAGATTCGGCATCTCCATATCAATCTATTATCATGCTAATCTCACTTGTATTATTACTGCCCTTATTGATGAGAACAATTGATTAGGACGTTTTAAGAATAACAATTATTCTAAATACTTTATTATATAAACTATCAATCATTATTTATCATGATAAACTTACACCATATTTGTTTATAAATAAATATAAAATAATAATGTCAGGATACAGTATATAATTGCTTCTAGGGCATAAAACGAACTATGTATGAAAAAAAGAAATGTAAAAGTCTTTAATTCTTATTTTCCCTTTTTTTTCACCTTTTTACTTTAACTTTGGAGATTTTTTTTTAAATTAAAGATATAATATTTTTATTTTCCTTTACTTTTCACTTCCTCTCATTTTCACTATTACTAAGTAAATAAAATAAATATATCCCTCCAATTCATCCTTCTCATTTTCCGTAACTCCAACTTTTCCCTAACAAAATACAACATAACTATGTTGGTGATCTATTTTAAAGTGGTAACTACTAGGCTTGTCCATCGGATCTTTTATCTCAAATTGCATCTCATTTTCTGTTAATTTTTTTTTAACTTCATTTTAATCCTTAAAAATTATGACCCAAAATCTTAAAATTCAAATTCATATTATATATATCATTTATGAAAATATATGACAAGTGACGAACTATCATTTGAAATTAAAAAAAATCAAACTCGAACAAATTTAAGGAGACTTTATTAGATATTTTTCGCCCCTTAAAGCGTACGAATCCAAAGGACAAAAACATTTAGGCCCCCAAAAATATACGGAAAATCTAGACACCTAATATTCATAATCGTCTCACATAAGCCCCCAAAACATATAAATTGTACAAATAAAAAAATGATTAAAAAAATAGTGAAAGGGAGTGGGGTATTATAGTTTTTAATGCCCTTTCTCTTAATCCCTCCAAAATTTAATTTTTTAGGTCTTCCTAATTCAAATCAATTTTTTTCTTTCTCATTAAATTATCCTCCTAAATTAAGTTGAAATAAATTTGCTATTTGGTTCTAGTTACGAGGTAGGGTTGATCGAAAGAGGACGGAGGAAGGAGTTGGGAGGGGGAACAAGGTGGGTTAATTTGACCAAAAGTTTTATTTTTAGTTGTTTTGATCTTTCGTCTTCTTCCTTATTTTTTCCTTGTTCATGCTTTTTGATTAATAACTCAAATTTCCACATTTTAGGTCGAGAGTTGTATGAAGCTATGGCACTAGAGTCCTTTCATTTAATCAAAATGAAAATTTATGAGATTTTAACATAAAGGAGATTTAAAAACTAAAACTCCCTTTCCATCCCTATGATTAATTTAGAAAATGCTTGTGCCCGAGGCATGGATAGAAAATTAAATAATTAATTGTTTTTAAATAATATATTATTTATAAAAAATAAAAATATTTATATTAAACAGCATAAAGTGTAAAAATAATTTAAAAAATTATAAACGTAATTAAATAATTTTAAATGATATTATATTTATATAAAATTTATTTCTACGACATAAAAAATGATTAATTAAAAATGATTAATTTTAATAAAAAATTGTACAGAGTTGTGTATTGTCCGTGAGATAAAATGTGTGAAGAGTGAGTGTGAACGACAATATATGAATGAATGTGTGGGATTGTGTGTTGTGAAGTTATTTGTTGTGTGCGTTTGAGAGAGAACATGTGAAAGTGTATCTTTTCCATCTTTAATTTAAGTATAAACTTTGATTATATTTAAAAAAAATTGTATTAAAAAATAGGAGGGGAATGAGAATTATAAATGAAGAAAATAATATTTGTAATAAATAATTGTGATTGAAAATGGATAGTGCTAAATGCCGCCTCTAAATATTTCGCATCCGCCCCTCTTATACCAAGAATACCCCACCTAAAAAAATCCACAAACCCTCTCTCCACCCTTCTTTCCTGGGGATGCCCCCTCTCCACACCAAGAATACCTCTCAGTTTGTTTTGATGCATGGTCTAAAAGGCAATCTTGGTATTCACCAAATAATGAATCCCACGTCATTCTGATCGATCGGCTTGATTAAAATATGAATTTTGATAGGATAAAATTGATGTTTGATGAATTGTTGGGTGACAATGGCACTTGTTCATTAGATGCATTCAAATGGGTCGTTCAATATCTTTTCAAAAGCAGAGAACTTGGAGATTTCTTGCTGTTCCAAGAAGATTGAAGAGTCTGGCTCTGAAATGGATACCTAAACTTACTATTCCCTCTTATGTGTTTCTAGTGATGAATTCAAAATATAAAAGGAGATCAAGTAATTTTTATAATGGACCAAAAACTTCATCAATTTTCAATAGCAGCCTCCAATCGCAACAACAACCTTCAATCGCAACAGCAGCCTCCAATCGCAATAGCAACAATCACCACAATCTTTTTCTCGCGAAATTTTGTGTGTCTCAACTCCAGTCGCAACGACATCAAAGAGAAAATTTGGGATTTTTTTGGATTGGGTATTTTTGATATTATGGTGGCGGTGGTGAAAAATATAAGGGCGACATTTAGCAAAATCCACTTAAAAATTTTAATTACTTAATATTATTAATTTTATTGTAGATAGTGTTAAATGAAAAACTAGGTATTGTATTATAAATTGTCATTTGGTCCTTCCATTTCCAGGTTTGTACAACTTATGTGTCTTGGGGGGGCTTATGAGAAACGATTTTTGAATATGAGGTATTTTAAGTGAGATGATTTTCATTTGAGGATTTAAATGGAATTTTCTTGAGACTATGGGGGCCTAAACGTTTTTTTGCGCGAATCCAATCGTTACATCAAACTCACGGCGGTTTGACCCTTTCAACGACGTCCGTTAGGGTTGGTATACCGTGTGTCTAGGCACACGATGTGTTAGATGTACCCAAATACACATAAATATTGTAAATTATGTACATAATGTAATATAAAATACACATAAGTTATATTATTATTATGTACATAATTATTATGTATATTTTATATCATATTATGTACATAATTTATTATATTTATGTACAATTGGGTATACCTAGCACCGTGTGCTAATTTGCCACACACAACACGCACTCTCGCCTTCATCAGCATTACAATGACAGGAGTGATGATGAAGTAAACAATCAGTGTGTGTGTGTGACTTTGATCTATATAATTTATTTAACTATTAAAATAAATCCCAGTCAAATCCTTTTCAACGGTCTCCTCCACTTTCCCCTCCCCCCTTCCTCTAAACACTCTCACTGGATCTAACGTTCTCTTCCCCCTCAATCTTAGGGTTCGTTCGCTCCCAAATTCCGTAACCAAAATCCTCGTTTAAAGCCCATGTTTTTGCGGCCGTACGAGCCAAAAATCTCGCTGTCGCTGCTCCAATTTATCGCTTGTGTTTGATTACGGAAGCTTTACTAACTCTGTAAATTCCCCGACGTTTCCGGAAAGAAAAAGAGAGAGAGAAAAAAAAAATTCCTTTTTGGATTTTGTTTACCATCCCGCCGTGTAAACAAAGTTGGAGTTCACACATCGAGACCATTGATTCCTGCTCAGCTAGGGTTTTGACTGCATGGCCAAGAAGTTTGACTATACTGTTTACTTGTAAATTTGACGAGGATTACCTCAATTTAGTTGAAATTGGATTGTGGTTGCATCGAGATTGCGCAGAATAAAAGGTCGAAATTTTGCATGCATTTGATTTGGTACATCTATTTTGTTTTTGGGGCTGTATAAATATACATGTTGAGATAGATGTGTTGAGCAAATGGCGCTTAAATTACCAGCTGCGGAAGCTGCCAAAGTTGCCATACAGTCGATTGGATGTGGATATGATATCTCGTTGGATCTAAGGCTCAAGTATTGTAAAGGGGATTTGTTAAGTGGTAGTAATCCTCGGTTGATTGAACTTGATGAGGATCAAGGTAGAGACATCATGCTTCCTGGTGGAATTTCAATCCCTTCCGTGTCCAAATCTATAAAATGTGATAAAGGGGAGCGTACTCGGTTTCGGTCCGACGTTCTGTCTTTCCAGCAGGTATTCTTGTTTTCCACTTTTCCCTTTCGATTTTTTTCAGGATTTACTTAATGATTGCTTGGTGTTTCATATCATGCACGTATTGGATTTGTTGACGTGATCAATAAATGACACCGTGACTCTTTGTACTGCTCATTATCTCTGTTATAAAAGTTGCTTGCTTCATCATTAGTATGGTACATAATTGCTGGACTCATTGTACTGCTTACCAAGTGAGTTATGGTCAATGTGTGTTGAATATGAAATTACCATTGGTTGGTGTACTTTAATTTCTGAATTATGGTCTCTCAGAAATTTTGCATTTTTGGAATTGCAGATGTCAGAACAATTTAACCAGGAAGTATCATTAACAGGAAAGATTCCTTCAGGCCTTTTCAATGCTATGTTTGACTTTTCTGGCAGTTGGCAGAAGGATGCATCCAATACTAAAACCCTTGCATTTGATGGAGTTTTCATTTCACTGTACACAATTGCTTTAGAAAAATCTCAGATGATACTCTGTGATCATGTGAAGCAAGCTGTTCCATCATCATGGGAGCCTGCTCTATTAGCAAGGTAAATATAAATTTTTCATGATCTCATTCTAGTTTATGGTGAGTCAGTGAGATCTTCAAAATTTTTTCTTCTCTCTCCTTTTCTCTTTCTTTTTCTTTATATGATACATGGACTGGTAATATCTGATCTCCACAGGAGAACGATTTTGTGCTTTGAGTTGTTAAGAAATGTTATGCACCTATGCTTTTGCAGAGAATTAACTATACATATTAGGTATCAAGAGTCTTGATTCTATTTTCATGATTAGAGTCATGTATGTTATGTTTTTTGTATTATAAATTACATTAACATGTATAAAAGTCCGCTCCGCTATATATCCAAGTAGGTGAAACTCGCCCTGAGGATGACACATGTCCCTTTTTAGGAAATACTCAACTCTGACTATTGACATCTTAAAACCTTTCGGATACCATCCATTAGGTGATAAAAATATGTAAATGTACAGGTGTACTCTAGGTGAAGGTATTACATTGTACAATATTTATACATTGTATCTAATATCATTTATGTATTGATTGTATGTATGCTACAGCTTATATTGGTTGAATATGTTTAGTTTCCAAATACTAATTATTTATACAATTAAACTAATTATAAGTTAGATGATACATTCAACTAACTATGGTAACATCTATATTTTTACGAATAGCAGATGACTATGTATATATTTTTTAAATTAGGTAGCTATAAATTTAATCTTATTAAATTACACAATACCTTCTGTTATATGAGGTACCTTATACAAAATAGGAATATACTAGTCTAAAACACAAACCTAAAGAAATCCACCATTAGAAACGGGAGCCCATCTTCGGTGTAGATAGTTTTCAATATTTAAGTTGTCAATATCTTTCAGTTCTCCCATTCGTCCTCCCATCATCATCATCATGAACGTAAGCTTAGATCTTTTTCATCCCTCCTTATCTCTGATTCTATGGCCTCAAAGTATACCAATCACAATGGTATTAATCTTATGGAAGAAGTAATAATAATCATTATATCATGAAGAATGTTCTTTGTAACTTGTAAGTGCTTTATCTCCTTCATTTTACTTTTGATTTTGATTTTTTGATTGTGGTGATGAATTTGATTTATTGGTTGAAACTTTGATTTCTCTTTTACTATAGGTTTAGACATTGAATATTTAATTTTCAATTCATTTTTATTGAAATGATCATTTTTTACACCTTTTTTGGTTTTTGTTGTATTTCAACTTCTGTTTGCTTTTGAAAATTATTTTTATTTTGACTTTTTTCCCTATGCTTTTTTATTTGGATTCAATTTTAACTTTGATATTATTGTAGATTTCTAGTTTGCTTGAAGCCTTGAAGTTTAAAATAATCATGGTTATAACGTGAAGAATGTTTTTTTGCAAGTGACAAAAAGTGCACAGTCTAGTGGTAAGACACGTCACCTGTTTCCGATAGGTTACGGGTTTGAGTCACGTGGGGGGGTTGGTGGGGAACCACTAACAATCCTCATTTAAAAAAAATGTTATTTTTGCAAGTGCTTTATCTCCTTAATTTTACTTTTGATTTTGATCTTTGGCTTTGATTTTGGTCATGAATTTTGATTTATTGATTGAAAATTTGAGCTTAACCACAAGCTAATGGTCAGATCAAGAGGCCTAACCCCAACAAAAAATAACATCAAGGAGGCTCTAGTTTCTCTGATTTCCTTAATAGAAACATTTTGCGTGGGAAGTCCTTCCTTAAACATGCGTGGGAAGTCTGAATCCCAATGTTTAGTTCCATCATGCCCAAGTCTGGACAGAGCATCTGCGACTCGTATTCTTTCCCTGTAGATGTGCTTAATAGAAACATTTTGCAACAAAAGCCAACACTTCTTGATTATTGAGGTAATGCACCAAGGAGTAAGAACAATTCCTTTGATGCTGTCCACCAATTCTTTGGATTCACACTCAACTTCCTGGATAACTAAATGCATTCGAGCACATATATTTAACACAAACAAAAGAGCCTTGGCTTCAGCAAGCATGATAAAATGTGTACCAAGTGAACAAACATAGCCGAATGAAGCATTGCCAACATTGTCTCGTATCACACCTCCACCTGCTATAGCCGTATTGATAGCTGACCCATCTATGTTTAATTTTAAACCCATGTCTGGAGGATGCCCATTTGATCCACCTACCCATTTTAATGGGAGATTGGGAGGGACCAAAACATGAATCTTACGGGCAAGGATCATGGTCTGCGCATCAAGATTAACAAGAGATTGAGGCCGAAAAGAATGCAAGTGCTGAAGCAAACTTTTCGGACTTTAAACTTAACTTTATTTGGGTTCAAACTGATATGATTGTGTAAAATACCCACACTGATGAACCCAAATTTCCCGGCAGATTGAAGCAGGGAACAAGGATCTCATGATATTAATCTGGTATGAAAGATGAGACGAATAACATTGAGATATCATATTTGGTAAAGAGCTACCTAGGTGGAGGTAAAGCCGAGTCCCAAAATGATTTCATATTCTTGAAGCCAAGAAACCATCTCCGGCTTATGTTTTCGTCTGTCCTTGGACTTCAGCAACCAAATATTCTTCTTCATCTTTAACAAAGCAAACCTGGTTCAAAGTATGGGGGTTGGTATCTGAGAACTCAAGGTCCTTGTGTGAGCTCCCAACCAATTTTACCACCCCTGGCGGTTGACATTTTATTGCTATTCTTAGTCCAATTTTTTCGTTAATCAGCTCAGTGATATTCTGTGATAATCTTCTGGTAAGCCGCGACTGGTTGAAGGCTTGAAGAACCAACGTACAAGCTGGTTTCCTTTTTGGGATTGTAGCCATTTTGTTGTTGGAAGAAGGCAGCTTCCATATAAAAACTATTTAGAGATTTGATTCTTTGCTGAACACATGATTGGTAGTTTTTTCACAAATTGGGGAGTGATACTTTCTTATGCGTGATTGTCCTAAAACTTACCACTTCTCTCACCAGGCCACCGTACTTATTTTATGTTATTTAGTTGTTTGATATTATTGACTCATAAATTTTATACGGATGGGTCCATGATCAAATACTTACTGCCCCTTTGTCCCACTTCAAGAGAGACACTTTGACCCTTATGAAAAGGGTTAAAAGCATGCCATTTCCTTTTATGCCTATCAACATGTGGCCCATATTTATTCGTAGCAAAAATGGAAGGGCAATACTGGCAAATGTGATGGCCCAGAAGGGAAATGTCCCTCTTCAAGTGGGACAGCCCAAAAAAGGGAAAATGTCCCTCTTCAAATGGAACAACCCAAAAAAGGAAAGTGTCCCTCTTAAATTGGGACAGAGGGAGTATTACATGTTCAACTTTGACCGTGCCAGTGCGGTTGACTGAATGATAATCTTTTTCTGCCCCTAAATATTACAACTTAGCTTGAGTTGCTTATATATGTATATTTATGCATACATGATGTTCTACCCAGCTTTATCAAATTGATGCTACAGAGTCAAGAATAATGCTAATCCTAATGCTCCATTCTTTAAATTCCTTGAGATATGTTTTTTCTCATTGTCTTTCTGCCTTTTCTTCCATTTTCTTTTTGTCCAGTTTTAGAATTTTTACAAGTGTTCCTGATTATTTTTGTTCCAGGTTTATTGAAAAATTTGGCACTCATATAATTGTTGGTGTGAAGATGGGAGGGAAAGATGTAATCTATGTGAAACAGCAGCATTCTTCATCTCTTCAACCTGCTGATGTGCAGAAGAGGTTGAAGGCTATGGCGGATAAGAGATTTATGGATGCCAGTGAGCAAGCTGGAATAAATTCTGAACACAACTATCAGAACGACAAGGTTTATTTTCTATAATTTACTTGGTCACAAAAATCGCTGATGTATCTCTATGTGAGTATTGATGTTGTTGAACTTTTGAAACCGATGTTTATTTGGTGAGGGCTCCTTCTGAGTGGCTTGGTCATTGTGTGTGTCTACCCAATGGAATTTGTCAAAGGGTGCATCAGACCTACGGCTCGAAAGTGATGAGGTCCATGAGGAAGAAAACAAAGTCCCAAAATAGTCATTTTCTGAATTTTGTGGTTCTATTTTTACTGGTGTATCTGGCCTCACATCTGTTTGCATCACTTAGATTTCGCCCGACTCTCTTTTTCCTACTCTTTTCAACTTACTGTTCCATCTAGCCTCACATCTGTTCGTGTTACTCTTTATTTTCCATTTTTTTGTGCGTAACCTACTGGTCCATCGCAGCTTGTTTGTAGTTTTGTTTTCCTTCACCTTTTATTATTTCGTTTCCTTTTTTCTCTTCTCGGAAGCCAGCTTGTCCTCCACCTTATGTATATTCTTTTCTTGAATCTACAAAATCTTATTTTTTCATCAAAAAAGAAGAAAGAAAAAGAATAATCTAGATGAAGGGGAAAATTGGTTCAAATTGAAGCACAGCTTTATTCTTACTGATAAGATGTCATGATAAGTTTCTTATCTAATCAATTTGTTCCAGTTTGAGATCAGGGAGCAGCGGCTGAGGTTTGCAGATACCAGTCCTTCAAGTTCTTATTCTTACAAGGAGGTATCTTTGCTACTGTGTGTCTTCTAAAATCTAAACGCCATCTCATAGCCTAGTTTAAGTGCTGTCTTTTTCATTCAGTGTTGAAACTATAACTTATACTACTTTCTATCTAGTTTGTCTGTGATGTCACAGTTTTATTTGAATTGCAGGACATTGTTAGCATTTCCAAGAGGAGGGGTGGGAATGATAGTAGAACTCTAACCCACAACCAGTGGTTACACAGTGTGCAGTTAGAGCCTGATGTGATCACAATGTCCTTTATTCCAATAACATCATTGTTAAATGGTGTTGCGGGGAGCGGATACTTGAGCCATGCCATAAATCTCTATTTACGCTGTAAGATAGATTCTTCTCTGAAAGCATCCAATTTTCAAAAGAAAGCAGGAGATGATCACACTAGCATAGGCCATATTCGTCATGATAGATTTTGGACTTTGAAATGATAAAATAAGTATGGAATCCATCACGGGGTTAATTACAAGTTTACTAAGATGCTGTTTGTTTATTTTAAGTGCTTAATGCTGAAGTCTAAAAACAAGTCTGAATGTGTCGGAAGAATTATTAAGAAGCAGCATCTGAAAGCTGAATCAGTAAAACTGTTTGTTTACTAAACTGAATGAATTGTCCGAATACCGTCTGTTGTTCATTTTAACCCTATGATAAAGATTGTTTATTGTTTATAAGTACTAAATAGCGATATGAGCATATTCTCATTTTGAACATAATGATTATAAGGTAAATAAAATTGTAATAGATTTAATATTCATACTAAATTTATTATTAATTTAATTTATTATTTTTATATAGCTACATAATTTACCTTTGTTTTTAATTTTAATCTAATTTATTATTGAGGATATTATTTGGTATATATTTACTATGTTTTAAATTTAAAAAAGGATTAAATAATTATTTGATCCTTGAACTATATCTTAATTTTGTGTTTGGTCCTAGATCTTTTTTTGCTTTACGTTTGGTCCTTCAACTTCAGATACGCTTTATGAATAGTCATTTTTTTCAAAATTTTAGTTCAAACTTAATAAAATCCCTATTATACTCTCATTATTTATTAAAATAAAAATTTATTTATCTAATATATATAATTATATAGTATAAACTAAGAAAATAATTTTTTAATCTAGAATATATCGTTAATTTTGTTACTTAAATTTATTTTTATCTTTTTCATTCTTTAAAGTTTAAAATACTAATTAAATCCATGAGTTTTTTTTCAAGTTAGCACAAAGGTCTCTTAAAAGTTGAGTATGGTGTTAGTTTAACGAAAAGTTTCACATTATGAGAAAAGGACTATTCGTAAATCGTATTCAAAGTTTAAGGACCAAACATTAAGCAAAAAAAAAATCTAGGATCAAACACATAGTTAAGTGATAGTTTAAGGACCAAATAATTATTTAATCCTTTAAAAAATTAATTTTTTATATGTTTATTTAATAAATTACCAATCATCTTTAAATCAAGCATGCTCTTACATTTATTTTGTTGAAAAATTTCAAATTCTTATCTCATTTCAAAAAATTTATAAAAATAAAGTTTTAGAATAAAAAGAAATTATAGTAAAAAAGAATTTAGAATTAAAAGCTAAAATAAAAGAATAAAGTCATAGAATAAAAAAAGGAAAAATATAAGAACAAAAGTAAAATGATAGAAAAGTCCAAAAAGAGTTTCAAAGGTGGGTCTTAACCATTCAACCTTGATTTTAAGTCTGATTTGACAAGACGAATTAAGTTGTATTCAGATCTGCAAAGAAAGATTTACCAAATAGTTTGAATTGTAAATTGTCTAATTAATTGAATCAGATGTAACCCCCTTTAAGACGTTGAATAAGTGCAAACAAACAACACCTAACTGTAATTGGAGTAGAATACTTCGTAGTTCAGTAATAATATCCGAATATAGATGAAATGTGGGGAGCAACAATAAGAAGGTTAAATTGCCTGAATCTGAATTTGAATTAGGATGATAATAGTTAGAAGTTTTCTCGTGGCTTCATGCAGACAAACCACCAATTGAAGAGCTCCATCAATTTTTGGAATTTCAGTTGCCAAGACAGTGGGCACCGGTGTTCAGTGACCTTCCGCTTGGGCCACAGCTTAGGCAGCAAAGCAAGGCATCTTTGCAGTTTAGTCTTCTCGGGCCCAAGCTCTTTGTGAGCACCAATCCGGTAAATCTTTTTTGACCAATATTTTTCACTTGCAGTGACCCTTAATAAGATTACTTTGAATGCAGAAACATCTTAAGTAAGGTTTTTGGTCTCCAACGCCTTCTCATGGGATCTAGTTGCTAGAGTTTTAATTGTACTGGATGAATGGATTAAAAGTACTCCGTGATGCCTTGTAAGAGCAAAAATCATTTGTAATGAAGCATGCAAGTAAACGAGGCCCTCAGAGGCTTGTGAACGAACTTAATTTAATCTAGCTCTTTATTGAAACTAAATTGCAGAAACTAATGATTGATTGGGTGGTTTTAAGTTGACGGATAGTATAAACAAAAACAAGTAACAAAATGAAAATTGTAACAAGATGAATAGTGCCATCACCATACATTTTAATTCTCTGTCATCGTCAACTAATCTCTAGGAGTAAGACCTACTAGTTCATGCTGGCCTTCTGACCTTAGGATTGATAGATGCAAGTTTCTTTCGCGCCCGATTTCTTTCGGCACCAAAGCATGAGTAGCAAGAAGATCTTCTTTGAAGACTAGTGCCATCAGCAGGGTATCAGAAAGGAAAGAAGAAATACGGAGGATTGCCATAATAGCTATTTCAAACTGATCTTCAAAACTCAGCTTGCAGATGGGGTATGCTAGTGATAGAATGGTTGAGGTACCCATCTTTCGATATATGGACAGCTTCACCAATTAAGGGTCAGCTAGTTGACAAAAGATTAAATTATGGGAGCATGGAAATAAATTGATACTGGCGTGCCTGTCTCACTAAGAGAGCACTTAGGTCACAGGAATTCCACATGTTTCTGGTAGTCTTTCTTCACAATTCATCATTTCAATTCCAGGCTCGTTCTTCCAAAATTATGATTTGGAGGTTTGAGTGAACGATTTGCAATCTGGTTTTTCGGATTATTAGCCTTGTTACGTTACATACGATTATCAAAAACCCATTAAACACATGCAGACATAGAGAAATTATTCTTAGCCTGGCCAGGAATCGATAAGAATTCATTCATCCACAAGAGAGTTATGTGTATTGACTAGCGGTTCTGGATCTTTCTTCATACCTCAGAAATCAGTTAAGTTCTATTTGTGCTACTCCAGTAATATACTATGAAAAGATTAATAATGCACAAGACTTAGAAAATCAATGTTACCCCCAATGTGGATAGAGGATTAGTTCTTCGCAGTCATTAGACTCGTAAGTCATACCAATGAATGATGGAAACTGAGCTAGAACAAAATTAGAATCTTTGAAGTGCAGAACCCTAAATAAACCTAAGGTGTTCCTTTCATTTTGTATTATTGCAAGAAAAGGTTTCCTCTGAAAAAGGTCCTATGAGGCTATGAGTAAAGGGGAAAACACAATTTCAGCCTGGGCGTACGCGTAAGGGTCAAGTTGGAAATTTTTCGTACATCTCCCCC
Source organism: Lobelia cardinalis (assembly GCA_028566635.1). Lineage (NCBI taxonomy): Eukaryota > Viridiplantae > Streptophyta > Magnoliopsida > Asterales > Campanulaceae > Lobelia > Lobelia cardinalis. The sequence goes on along the minus strand of JAOWAN010000047.1, from coordinate 5,906,057 downwards.
TCCAGGAGCCCAAGTATCGTAGACGCCGCCAAAATAAAGAGCCTTGACTACTAGCAGAAAAGCACCGATCCCTAGCAAGATTAGATGAATACCCAAAATTGTGGTCATTTTATTTCGATCTTTGCAGCCCTATGCCTTAGCACCTCTTGAACGATGCCTTAACACCATCAGTTATGTTTGCTTTCTTCTATGTCTTCGGCTTTGAACGCCTCCCAGACTTGAACTTTGGGCCCCTTTTTCCCATCTTTCACTCCTTATGTTGCAGGCAAAGATCGCTTTTTGACTATTTTTGGTCAACTTTGTTACACTCTGGCTATATCAAGATGTGCCCATTTATATAAAGACAAGTTGTAATTTTTGGTCGTTCCAGGATGGTTTACTGTGCGTGATATTTTACCCCTCAAAATTTAATAAAAGTATTGTTAAATTTGAATTGGATTTTGTCTGATTCGATTTTCTGAAAAAAGTAAAGTGAATTCCTTGTTTGGAATGAAAGGAGTATGTCCCAAATAGCCCATAGATGCAGGACTTATCATCAGCCAATCACCTATAACCCGAAAGCACAAAAATACACAAATCAAATTAGTTTCTGATAGTAGTTAAAGACTTAAGAGGCATTTCAGTCTTGGACATTGTAAAAGATTAGTTTAGAATTTATTTTTTCCCAAGCAATGTTCACGTGCTTCGCTTGAACTTGGGCTTAATCGTTAAGCCAACTAACTGGAATCCATGCTTGATGTGGTGCACCGTATAATTTTTAGTTTATTAAAGTAGTTAAAGACTTGGAGGCATTTCAAGCTACGACATATTCAAAGACTCAAAGCTCGGCTCAGCAGATTTGTTTCTTAGAAATTTTTGCTGGCTTGGTTTGAACTTGGGACTTTTTGGCCTGATTACCCTTTGGTGCTTGTCATCTGCAAACTCGATTTCCTTTGTTGGAGGAGCCCACTTTCAAATTCCTTCTTGAAAAAAAAAAAAAGAAAACTACAAACTATCAGGTTCCTTACAAGTGCAAAAGTTAGAATTAGATCAAAGAAACACTCTTTGGATTTTGAAGATATTCTAGTCCTTGTAAGCTTTGATGGTTTAGTACCCTGTGCAAAGATAGATGGAGGAGGATGATGATGAAGAGAATAGTTTACAGAACATTTGTATTTGGTCTCCATAAGGATATTATTTTGAAAAATATATTGGGATGCAATTTAGATGACACTAAATAACAAGGTCAATAAAGAATTAAAAAACACTCTTTGAGCGGGCGTTAATATATAAATGTCAACCTGTTTGCTTGTCAGTTGTTTCTTCTTAGACATCCGTTGATCGTTATACTTGCATTTTGCTGTTTGTCATGGCAGGTTGATGTGGGCAAGAGGCCCGTGACTGGCCTCCGACTATATTTGGAAGGTAAAAAGAATAATCGCTTGGCAATCCACTTGCAGCACCTCTCCTCTCTCCCTAAGGTTTTCCAACTGGAAGATGATCCCCATGGAAACTTCCCCAAAGAGTTGCATGACCGTAGGTACTACGAGAAAGTTCAATGGAAGAACTTCTCTCATGTCTGCACTGCTCCGGTTGAGTCTGAGAATGAGCTGTCAATTGTAACTGGGGCTCAGTTACAAGTTGGGGACTACGGCTTTAAGAAAGTTCTCTTCTTACGCCTTCGCTTCTCAACTGTATCTGGTGTTGCCGCTATCAAGAATCCAGAATGGGATGGCTCTCCGAACTTGGCCCGCAAATCTGGACTTATATCAACTCTAATAAGCCATCATTTCACGGCAGTTCTGAAACCTCTTCCACAGCCTGCTGATGTAAACATAAACTCTGCCATTTACCCCGGAGGTCCACCTGTTCCTGTATTAGCGCCCAAGTTATTGAAATTTGTTGACACAACGGAGATGGCAAGAGGTCCGCAAGATAACCCGGGGTATTGGGTTGTCTCTGGGGCAAGACTAGTGGTGGACAAGGGAAAGATCTCACTTAGGGTCAAGTATTCATTGTTGACAGTAATATTACCCGAGGAAGATATGCCGGACGAAGACTTCTAACTGTTTTCTAAGTCTATTTTTCAAGTCAAACTGATGATACTAAGGTATCTAAGTTTGAAGTTGAGTGTCTCTGCAATCAAATGCCGCTTACAAGTTGTATGTCAGTTGCGGTATGTCTCCAATTTTTTTTGCCCCGACTGTTGTATAATTAGTTGTCGTTAATAAGTAGTTGCGTAATTGTTGTATATTTTGTTGCGTCTATAGATTTTTTAGTTGCTGCTCATTCAAGAGCAGGGCTTAATCTGATTTAGTCCTACATATTCCGATGCCTTGGGATCAAATTTGAGAAGCCCCCTAGTTGCAATATATGGTGTTCATTTCACTTATCTCCTGGGCAACAAAACTCCCGAGTTGCTGCTTCACATTTTTGGGTTTCCTTAATCTTCTTGTTTTCTTTCTTTATATCTTGCTAGTACCAGCACATTAACCTTCAAGAATGGTGAAAAAAAAGAAAGAAATCAACTGCTTCTAAATCTTTTGCTCTTCATTCGAAGTTCTAGTTTGAAACAACAGGTATACGTTGGTCTTTTGATTGGCGGCATAGCTCCTTCAGATACTAGTCACTCGAAATCGATTTCGGATCTTTTGTCCCAAATGATGTTTCATTTTTCGTTCCATTTTTCTAAAAGTCCATATCAATCGAATAAGTGTTGTTAATATCATTTTTCGTCTCGTTTTTCTAAAAGTCCATATCATTCGAATAAGTGTTGTTTTCAAAAGTTATGTAACAAATGGGATACTATTTGGAATAAAAATCCAAATTTCTTGAAATGGCCTAACCTATATAGGTAGTTAATTTAAATTATGAAGTACAAGTTTAACTATTCGTCATCTATAGTTGATTCTCCGTGTTATTCTAGCATTCTACGATTCCAATACTGATGGGGGCAAGTTTGCTGCAGAGATAAACCTTCAGGGGTTCGATTATTTGAACTTAGTTGTAGATTCACAGAACATGTACCTGGGGTAGCTGGCTACCTACCGCGTAGGGTCTCATAGCTTCTGAGTTACCCTAGAGGTCGAGTTCCTCGGCCCAAATAACACTTGTGAATCACAATAGAATCTCCAGAAGAAGTGAAGAACCCGTCTTTTTCTGTAGTGGGATATATCGTTCTGATGGTGGTTAGGATGGAGTTTTAAAAAGATGTGACAGGAAATAAAACGTCATTTGGAACAGAAAATTTGGACTATAACACTAGTAGCCAAATATATGGAGTACAATAAGCTTGTACTTAATTGGCTGGGTGAGCCAATCCATTGCAATAGTGTAAACCATGGGCATATAATCGTGATTCAAATGCTCACAAATAAGGTTCTAGACCACATATAAGTCATTATTAGACCAATAAGAAGAGAAACTACACTTTGATCTTAGCCAAAATGCTGAGAAATGGGTGTTTCTTTTATTTGTTGTCAGTCTCTCTGATAGCTGTGACTAACAAGATACCATAATGATCTTCGCCAGTGTGTTGGAACAAGTTATGCAATATGGGAAAGTCTCCGATATATATATATATATATATATATATATATATATATATAGAGAGAGAGAGAGACCTAGAAATTTGAATCATATACACGTGTTAGCTTTTACAAA
>JAOWAN010000047.1:5877077-5890097 GCA_028566635.1 Lobelia cardinalis | reverse complement strand
CTAAACTTTGTGTTCTTTACTTTACGTTCTTTCTCCCTACGATTAATGTCTAATCTCGTTTGTTCATCAATCCAACAAATTCATTCACAACAATGTAATAAATCTTAGAAAGCATTAGAAAATCAAAAGCCACTGCCAGTTTCAAAAGTTTAAAAATTACAATTGAAATCATAATTATCACAATTCCAAATTAAAATTTGAATTTTTTTTATAGTATGAAATGTATTTAAACTCATCATCTAAAAGAAAAAATTAAAACTAACTACATACTTTAAACAATTTAATCTATGCTAAGGTTAAATTATGAAAAAAAGAAGGTTGGAATCCACTGATCAAAATGTAAATTTTTTCTTAAAATGGGAAAAAGAAAAAAAAATGGAAAGCCGAACAATCAGAATATGTATACTTAGGTATTTCAATTCATGCAAAATTCCTGAGATTTAGAAGTATTTATGACTAATTTTGAATTATAGAAAAGAGAAATTCGAACTCAACACCACATTACAAAACCTTTTCTTAAAAAAGGGGAGAGAAAAATAAAGGAAAGCCAAGCAATCAAAATTTGACGATATTCGAGAATTTTCTCCGAATATGTTATTTTACTTCATTGTGTCACAAAATTTTTCTAAATTCTCGAGAATTTTGAATAAAATATGGTAATTTTATACATTTTGTATATGAATGGGGATATCGGAGTACAAATAATTCTTCCTTAATTTTGCATACTATCTAACTCTTCAAACCAACGCCAAAATTAGCATAAATAAAAAATATTATAAATAATATCCATAACTCAAAATAAAAAATCATAAACAAAAATAAAAATTGAAGTAAAAATGAGAAATCATAACTAAACGTTATATTAAAAATGAAATTCATAAGGATATCAAAATTGAAATTAAACTAAAACCTAAACCAAATCAAATCAAATTAATAACTGAATACAAATAAAAAATATCAATAAAAAAAGTTTGAAATAAAACAAATTATTAACAAACCAAATTCAAATATTACTAAAACCAATTCAAACGAAAAAAATGATATACAATTAAATTAAAGCTCTTCTAATTGAAAATCAGGATCAAAACTAAAACAATCACCCGATTCTTTAATTTTTTTTAGTTTAATCTGAAAGTTAAAAACAAATGCTTGATAAATAAAGAATTCAAATCAGAAAATGACATTTTTAGAGCTTTTTTCACCTACTTTAATATAGAATTTACTGTATTAGCTTTACTTGGACTTGCTACTCCCTCCCCCCTTCTGTCACGAGAAGTCCATATTTGCGGAGTTGACTAGACTTTCATATGCTATGGGTAAATATATACTCCTTCGGTTTAATACTCCATCGGTCCATTTCAAAGTGTGTTGACCGCACTTCAAGATGAAAGAGTATTATTTTTAGCAAAAAGAAGAAAACATACATACATACATACAAACCTCCGTTGACTTGGTAATATATACACCAATAGGGGTATATGTCAAAGTTGTCAATTAAGGCAAATCACAAATGTAAACCCTTTGAATTTTCATTATTGATCACCCTTCTGAAAAATGCAAAACCACCATAATTCCATATTCAAGTCTAATTTAATTCCACATAAACAAGAGAAATACATAAAATAGGGTGATACCATCTTCTCAAAATCTTGGTTCATTCTAAACCTATCCAGCCGCAATCACAAAACAAAATTTAGCATCGCAAAACATGCATAAGGAAGATAACCTTGTTCTTCAAGCTTTGAGTCGTCCATAAAACTTCGCCTTCTCCTCGGTTGTCTGGAAACGGCCATGTCCAAACTTGGAGGATGTGTCTATGAACTTCAGCTTAATGTCCTCCAGAGCAAGCCTAGATGTCTGGTTCAACAATGACTGCCTCAAGGTCACTACCCTCTTCTTCGGTCCCACACAGCAGCCCTTTATCATCAGATAATCATCTTTCACGATACCATAATGTGGAAAACCTCCCATTGGAGTTACATCCTTCTCGGTTCTGCATCAAGGGAGGATAAATGTTACTTGCTATGAAGGTGGCATGGTTGCATATGCAAAGTCAAGAAAAAGTTGAAAAGAAGTTGGCTGTTACCTGTCAAAATCAGTGATGGCAGTGTGGGACTCCTCACCTGTCTTCCCAAGCTTGTAAATCTTTTTATTCATCTCTGTGCGGTGATGGTAACCATTTTGACCAGCCCTTGCAACAGTGTATGAAACCCTAGCAGGGTGCCAAGCACCAATACAAGCAACCTTGCGAAGCCCACGATGGGTCTTACGTGGAAGGCGAGTGACACCCCAACGGGTTACAACACCTTCATAACCCTTACCTTTGGTTACCCCAATAATGTCGATCATTTCATCTTTCTGGAAGACAGCATCGATGGGGATCTGCTTTTCAAAGAAGCTGTAAGCAAAATCAACCTTCTTTGCCACATCTCCACCATTCACTTGAATTTCCATCAGGTGAGCCTTCTTTTGTTTCAGACCTTTCATCTTTCGAATCTAAATCAGAAGCATCACACAATAAAATCACAAGTAAGCTTGAGGCGAGTACATAGATGCTGATTTAAGTTATATATAGCAGATTCATATAGAAGTTAAAGAACCAAGTCACCAACCATTTCAAATATTACTAGTGAGAGATTCAGCTGAGATCTGAAAATAAGAAAGAATACCTGTGTATGGGCCAGAACACGAATGACATTGCAGTACTTCTTCATTTTCTCCAACTGTGCATTAATGTCCTTTTTCCCATCATCAGATTCATACTTCGCAGAATACTTGGTGAAGGCTTTCTTCTTAGACTTGCACCAGTTCTTGTAGAATCTTCTCTTGACATCCTCACTGAGATGTTGGGCCCAAACAGTATTGAGAGAGCGGAGCCCGCGAGGGGTTTTGACATAACCCACAACCCCAACAACAATCATAGGTGGAGTCTCTATGATTGTAACTGCTTCACAGGTCTCTTTCTTATGGAGCTCTGAATAAGACAGAATTCACATAAGAATTGTAGTAGAAAACTATACAACATAACTGTCTGAATAGAAGAAAATTCAGTGTACTTGCACATAAGAGCAAAGGCTGTAATCTCCACCTTTCAAACTTGCAAAGTTAACTCAGCATACGTTCTAGCATAATGTTTTGTTTATTTTAAATACCAAAAAGCATTCATTTACAATTAACCATACCTTGTACAGGAAGAAAATTTTCCACAAACGTTCAACCTCTCGATGATTACTATAAATCAATTCTCTTACGGTTCATTTTATGTATAAAATATAAAAGGTTGCCTTGTACATATGAGCAAAGGCTCCAATCTTCACCTTGCAACTTGCCAAGTTAAGTCAGCATATGTTCTATCTTGATGTTATATTTATTTTAAATACCATAAAGCATTCACTTAATTAACCATAACTTGTTTAGGAAGAAAATTTTCCACTAATGTTCGAAGTGTCGATCATTACTACAGATAAAATTTACTAGGGTGCATTTTCTCCACTGTCTCTTACAATCCAAGTCCCATGGAGCTCGAATTGTGAGGTTGCAAGCTAGATTGTGACTTATATTATTCTAGAAATCCAAGTTATGCAACATGCGCGAAAATAGATTGCAGAGACAACTCACTTGAGCCTGGTTTTTCAACTTCTCTAACAATATGTGTCATCCCAGCTTTGTAGCCCAAGAAAGCAGTTAGCCTGCAAGGCTTGGCAGGATCATCTTTGGGAAAGGCCTTCACTGCATGCACACAAGGAAAAATTTTAAGCTCCTATAAAATACAGTGCTGCCAGTGCACATGGACATAAAGAGATCAGGTGCAAAAATGTAACACAATATACATCAAGATGGAAAAGATATACAGAATACAGTAGGTAAGCAAACGAAACCACAGCCAGACACTTTTTGTAAATAAACTTGCACTTTCCACATTTCCCAAAAAAAGTAAATCAGGATACACAGGAAATTATCTACAGGACATCTTCGAAGTGTGAACACAACAAATCATAGATGCCACACGAAAGTCGGAAAAAAATGACAGTGGGTGGAACCATAACAAATAATGTCGCATGTAAAAAAATGACTAAGAACCCAACCACTATGCTAACAAAGACCAGATGACAAGATTTCTACAACAGAACATCACTGGATTTCTCACAATTATAATACTAATGTTTCATCAAACAACTGAATAGATTGAGCAATAACTTTCTATACAAATATGCTTTCATAGCTCACGCTCTATCAATTAACCCATGTAGTCAAAAAAATATGAAATAAAAAGAGGAATCTCCAAGACATGTAACCAGGACTAGTTGAGCTTCTAACAATGTTATACTCGCTCCATCTGGAAACAAATATTGCCTATTCCATATATGAGCATCCCATTAAAACTGTTACCTTTCTTCTTATAGAAAAATTCTTCTCATGTAAATTTAAACTTTATTTTGGCATGGTCTTAGTAGCATCAGAAATAATTTGTTACTTCGAATATGTTTCTTCAAGCCAAAGAGTTGAACATGTGACTTCTAAAACTGCAAAGCTAGAGCAAAGATCTGTCATAGGACATAGAAAACATGGAGGCTGTAAATGTGCCTACTAAAACTGCCAGTGTAGGAAAGATCAGCATGCTTAACCCTATACAAAAAATATTGCAACTAGACTACTAGAGTGCATTGTATCAGATTTAGCTTATAAGTAAAATCCTTGAGTAAACAAACTAAAATCTAAAGATAACAAAAACAAAGAATTTAAAAGAAGATTAGATAAGGAGGATGACCAGTAAACACAGTTTACAGAAAATACACTCAATAACTGCTGGTAAATGCACAGAAAAATACCAAGCTTACTGACAAGATACAAAACTGTGTCACATTTAAAATAAAAGCATAATGCTGATAAAACCTTTTCCTCTGTGACGGGCAGCTCGTTTTCTTGGAAGAAATCCTAGAGAGCCATGCCTTGGGTGCTCAAACTTGCGATGAGACATTCTTTACAAATAGTTTCACTGCAAAACTCACAGGATTAAACCCTATAACCCTCCACATGATGATGTTCGTGTCCAACAACTGAAATGCTATATAACTAGACAATGATCTTAAGTTATATATGCAAATAATAAGGTTTGTGGGGTGAAACGAACGAAGAGATGATGGAAGCGGGCGTTCAGTTGGGCCATAAGATTCGAAAATGGAATCCAATTTATTACATTACAATCACATGTAGCAATAAATAACGTCACATGTATGACATGGGCTTCGCTCATTAAAGTAAAGGAAATTGAACACAATGATCTTTATGGAAACCAACATCATTTTCAGTTGACAGTGCAAATGTTTGTGTGATAGAAAATCTGCTCAAAACCACGAGTATCAGATTTCCGGTTTTAAAGGGGGGAACCATAAGGCTTGAATACAATAGTGTGAATAGAAAGCCGGTGTATATCATATCATATATCTGTTCACATGGGAAAGGGAGGGGAAAAGCTTCAGTCCGATGGCCTTCTTGCAAGAAAAAACATTATCCTTTTGGCATTCCAAAAATATGTATGTGCAAGTAGATCTCTCAATTGATACCAATTAGACAAGTCAAACTGGTACAGTATATCAAAAGATAAACTGAACCAATAATTCAAGCTTTACTAAATGACATTAGTTTAAGATAGCATAGTCATAGAAAAATTAAAAGAAGCCAAAGAAATACACCCTGAACAACTGTGCTAGATTTACTCCCTCTGCTAATCGATGAAAAGAAATGCTCCCATACCAGAGGCCTATGGCAAATATAATGCCAATTCTCAGGCTCAATCAGTTTTTCATCCCAAGTACCAAAGCAAGGTACTTGGCAGAAAGCCCTTGTGAGACTCCAGCCTTGATTATTATTTTTGGGAAAGGCAATTTCAATCATCACAAGCAGTGGGCAATGATCAACACAAGGAGTTCATGGTAATTGGCTGGAAATACGAGAATTATCGAATTAGGAGGAAGATTTCTAACAAAAATAAAGCAGATGTAGAAAGGGTATCTTAAATATAAAAACAATGAAATAAATGAATAACATTTCTTTAGTAAATCAAAGCAAAAAGGTACTATCTTAAGTATTTCTAATGAAATTCTATGACACCAGTTAAATAAACATTTAAGTAGATAAAATAAATCAAATGTTCGCTGGTGATAATCAGCAGGATAAATTAAAATTGGCACAAAAATAATATATAAAAAGGAAAATGTAAATTAATGAGATAGGAAAAAAAATCATTATAATATACTATATTAGAAGAATTAGAAAAAATATGCCATTAAACAGTAAAACATATATTAAAGACCAACGCACACACAAACGGTACAGGAACATGTCAGACCTCTGCATAATATGGATCAATGATACAGAAAAACCTCTGCATAGATTAAGAAACGTTCGATCTTTACAATTAACTAGGTTTTGCAAGCAAAACTAATGAAAGATAGACTCGTTAGCAAAAGATGAGGCGATGAAATAGAAATCGAAATCGAACACATCTGCATACAGTTAATAGCATTAGATCTGCAAAAATCACTGTATTAAATGCAAAATTATCGACAAAAGTCAAAATTCACTAGGTTTTAGCTTGAACTAAATTACCAATTCACCTGCTTTGTGAACACAAATTTAACGACAGAAATCAGTTGATAAATCTTATTTACGGCGAAACTGAACGACGTTACCTCGGCTGAGAGAGGGAGAAATTGAAGAAATTCGCGGCTTGCAACTCTGCAGCAACTATGAAGGTTTGGGTTGTGTAAAGCCTATTTAAACGGGAGCAGTACGGTTGGGGATTTAACCTAGAGTCAATCTCAACCGTTGGATTAGAAAGATACCTAAGTTTGGTTTAGGGTTTTGCGTAGACATGGGCCTGCTCATTCAGCTCTGGGCCTAGATATGATATTTGTTTTGTGGGCTGTCAAGCTTAAACTTTCACGTATCTTCATTTCATTTGTACAAATATAAGGCCGGTGATCGGTTACCTGCTTTTATTTCTTTTTCTTGGTTTTTCACTGCTTTCTTCTTTATTGATCCCAAAATATGATTTTATGCAACAACAAAAAAATTTGTAATTTATATGATGATTTGATGATGATAAATTGTACATTTAAATTTAAAAAAAAAACAATATAATGGATTTAAGTGCATGAAAGTAAGACTTTGTTGTTAATGTACTTTTTTAAACTAAATTGACCAAAAAATAAAATGAGATTTTTTTTTTCTTCTTTGAGAACTGAGCAAATGTTAAGCCTGTCAATATAGGTTAAATGGGTTGAAATGGGTTGAGTTTTAATAATTAACAGGTTATAATGGGTTCAAATTATTATAAACCATTTAATTAATCAATCTACTCAATTGTAAAATAAATGAGTTAAGTTAAATTCAAATTAACATATTGAATATTCATTTGCACGAAAAAATATTTTTTTGACATTCTAATATACAATTTCGTAACTAAATGGGTTGTAATGGGTTGAGCTGTTTAGCAGGTTAAAGCGGTTTATAGTGGATTAATGGGTAGCATTTTGACAGACCTAGCAAATGTCTAGCTTGCCAAATCGAAGCTTTAGAGCAATTTCAATAGAAGAAGGTAAATTGAGAAGGTATTTTTACATTTGTCTTCCTGTAAAGTGATTTTTATCTTTTCAAAAAGTAACCAATTCTAATGAGAAATGGCAAACTTAAGATGGTAATGATACATCTTAAAAGATGGACTTTAAAGTCTCCATTTATCTTCACCATTGAAATACAAATATAAAAGAAAATGATAGGTAAATTTGAAAGTTACGATATTTTTCTCTTCTTTTATTTACCTTCTCAAGTTTCGGAAGGTATTGATACCTCCCCCAAATAGAAAAAAGGAGTTTTAATTCCTATTTTGCTTTTTCCGTTGGAATCCAAAATTTAAGAAATGTGAAAGCAAAATTAAAAATTGGGATATATACCTCCTCATTTGCCTCCCTCTTTAAAGTTGCTCTCAACCATTTAACTAATATAAAATTTGAAATTTATATATATTTAAGAAAATAGAAATAAAATGCTTCAAGACTAACAATTGTATATTAACTAGCTGAAATGTGGACTCTATCTATCACTATACACGATTTATATATATATATATAATTATTAAATTGATAACCTAATTATTTTGAGAATTTTAGGTGAGAATTTCGTGTGATTTATTAGAAGCCTCCTACTACCTAGGGTTGTTACTAATGCGGGTTGACTCGCTCAACCGCACCGCACCGCCTGCAAAATTGCGGGTAAGCGGTTAGGCGGTTTATGCGGTTTGGGTATTGGCGGTTCAATTATAAGCGGGCGGGTAAGCGGGGTAAAATATTTTATGCGGGTGTACCCGCGTACCCGCATAAAATATTTAATTTTATTATTTTTTTTTTATGTTTCTAGATCCAGGGTTTTTGGCTTTCTATCTCACACACACTTCACACTTCACAGACACACTTCACACTCCTCCAGAGATCGACAGCAAGAGAGAGAGAGAGAGAGAGAGAGTCAGAGTCTCCCCTCCTCCAGCTCCGGCACCGACGCACCGTCATCTACAAGGTATGTCTGAATGTCTTAACTCTCCCTCTCACTCTAATCTCTCTGACTCTCTTCTTTTCTCTCTCACAATCCTAAAAATTCTTTCAATTCAATTTAAGATTCCGATTAAAACTGAAAACCCCCCACGTTAAAATTGTTCTTTGTTTCCATTTTTTCCAGATCTGAAAGAAATTTGCTAAGAACCGGTTGAGATGGAGTTAATTGATAAATCCAAGATATGGGTTTTGTTGATGTGCTTGATATGTGAACTGGGTCATGGGTTTTATCTCCCTGATACGTGAAAACGAGCCTGTGGCTTTCACGTATGAGGTCTCATTTGTTGAGATTGACATCAAGTGGCCATCGAGATGGGATGCTTACCTGAAAATGGAGGGAGCAAAATGGTTCTTGAGGACAGTCAGACGTGATCGACTCGTTATGAGGAGCTTGATAAAGAGGCTCAAGCCCAGGAGCTATTTTGGTGTAGTCATAGAACATGAGCTATTCCCTTTTCTCTGTTTGTAATTCTCATATTGTCTGGTTCTGCATCTCAGTTGTATGTTGGTTTTCTTTTTATTTGAGAATCTGGATTTTCATATATCTTCCTTAAAACCGCGTAAAAACCGCGTAAAAACCGCTCACTCAAACCGCGGGTTAGGCGGTGCGGTTCCAACGCCTTATGCGGTGCGGTGCGGACGGTTTGAAAATTATATAAAATCGCGTTACCCGCCCTGCGTAACCCGCACCCGCCCGAACCCGCCCGCATTAACACCCCTAATTGTGGGAAAGATGGCTTCAAACAGAGAACGGTTTGAATTGTTGGAAGGGGAAATTGCTAGGTTGCAGACTAATGTGTGCGTGATTCCCGAGCTCTTCGATGAAATTGCTGGGTTACAGACAAATGTGGGAAGGATTCCCACGCTCCTCGATAAGATTGAGCAATTGAAACCGTTCTCAGGACCAATGAAATCCCACATGCTGAGAGCATGGACGCCTTGTGAGGCGAAATGGAGGACTTGGCAAGCCGTGTGACACTGATGTCTCGGGCTATGGCCAATAATCCGGATGGTGGGGGAGGGAGAGCGAAGAAGGCTAAGATTTTCGAACCAAGACCGTTTGGGGGCGCTAAGAGCGCAAAGGAAGTCGAGAACTTCCTGTTTGAGGTGCAAAACTGCAAATTGTTAACTTCTTTTTTTCGCCTCTCTCTAATATCAAAATTTAGCTTTCTCTGTAAACCAACTTTCAGTGTTTTCCCACACAAAATTTGTAAGTATGATTTTGAGAAGTAGAAGGATTAATAAAGCAAATCGAGATGAATTGGTGAAAAAGAAGGAAACCCATTACTGTAAATCAAATACAGCAGGTTGTAGGTTGTATATTTTAGGGGGGACAAATACCTAGGGGCAAAATAGATTTTTTACATAAAAATTCATATATCTCATTTATTTCATCTGATAAATAGTATTATCTGATGAACAATACCGTCTGCTATACTCTGACCAAATCTATCATTCATGATTGAAGCATTATTTGATCCCAATATTCCCCCCCCCCCCCACAAAAGTCAACTTACAACCTTTTTCATTTGTAAAAGTGCTTCACGAAAATTATTTATCGACCATATTTCTAGCTAACAAGTTGGCCAAAAAAATACTGTAGCACCCCTATCTTTTGTCGGATTACAGTATGATCCCATAAGTTCCAAGAACCCACCTAAACAAGAACCAACTTAGTGCAGTATGAACATCCATACACATGCAAGAACCTCAATTTTTAGTAGTAATATGATATATAACACATCTCTCTATATACAACCCCAAAATGGAAGCTTCAAAACACAATAAACAAAAAAAGGGAAAAAGAAAAGGAAAAGATAAAACCAAAACCAAAAACGGAAACGGAAACTTCCTCTTGCCTAGAACCTCAATCCTATATATTTATCAGTACCAAAAAATATTTTAATCAAAAACAAGTTGACCTAACAGCAACTTCCTCTTGTGATGAGGAAATGGGTACCCAAATAGAAGCTGTTGTCAAGGGTCTTGACTTCCAACACAAGGCCATCCTGCAATGCTCATGTTGCACCCAATACCCTCCTCCAAACAAACTCACCAAGAAGTTGGCTTGACTTATGTTATATGAACTCATGGTCATTCTTCTAAACCCCTTCAATATTGAACAATACCCTTCTCCATCATCCTCAACTACTACTCCCCAACTTGTTAATTTCCTCTCTTTATCTCGACATGGAAATTGCCTCAAACTATCTAAAATCCTCGTTCCGAGGAACTCCTTCTCTATCACTCTCAACGCTAAGTTGTAACCTCCGGTGCAGGAGAATCCGCTGGCTAGTGAGTCAAAGAGTGCTGTGTAATGATGGATGGCCTCACAGAAGAAGTCCACAAATGTGATGGACGGATTTTTGTTTGAAAAGTTGAACAGCTCGTCTTCTACTAGGACAATAATCTTGGGGGATAGTTTTGTGACACCCTTTAGAAAAGTCTTGACCAGTTGCGAGAATCTGCAGTCTGTTTGATGATGAAGTTGTTGGACCATACAATTGGCCACAAGAGTACTACTGCGACTCACTTGGATTCCCGAGAAATCTCCTTCCCTCCTAATAAGAACCTGATCAAAAATGAAGTCAAGATTTATTGATTCTGAAAATTCTTGGAGCCTTCGAGCTGTCTGTTGAATGTTTGAAACTTCAGAGTTTTGTTGTTGATCATCAACCTGTAGTACTATTGCGGTGATTTTTAGTGAAATGTTTTCTCTTGCTGCAAGATCGATCATGAATGGAGGCCATTGAATTCCCTCCAATATATCAAAGTCAATGACATGGATCTCTCGGCTACCTTCTGTAGCCTCGAGGATCGCTTGATTAGCAGTAAAATGACCAAACTTCACATAAGGTGATAGCTCTTGTAGCATCTGAAAGGCAGTTGTAGTCACACAACCGCTACAATTGGTCCTCCAGTACTTGAAATCTTCGTCGATTGACAACTCAGGAGCATTGACGCATATCTTGTAATGCAGAGCTTGGGTGAAGAAAGGAGCTAACCTGTCCAAGGGATTATCAGCTAATTTGGAAGTTGAAAGTAAATTGTGAAGCCTAGCGACCACGGTTGATGCTAGGTCCATATTATCTGCTTCAACAGCTTCTGCTCCTGTGAGTAGAAGATCAGTTAAACTGCTCTCCTCCATGACTTCATCTTGAATTGTTTTCAAGTGGGATTTTTCTAATTCAATCGAGGAGTGCTCACTAGTACCCGATGAAAATGTTACTGTTTCATCACCAGCTACGTTTTCAGCAGGACCAGTAGTAATGGGATCTTGCTGAAGAATGAAATCAAAGTCTATGAAGTGCGTCTGAAGTTGGAGAAGTTGTTCAATGTCATCTATATTAGAAAGTTGTGCATCCTGATCATGGCCTTGAATGGAAGTGTTTGGGAAGGAAATAGTGGGATTCGAAGTTTCGAAAGAAAATGTGTTCCCCAAACTGTATTCATCCATGTAAGCATCATGTATATTTTTGCAATAACGGGAATGAAAGTGCTCATCCTGCATCACACTAGTACTCATGGTATATGAAAATGTTGGTTTTGGAGATACAACAAAAACTAGGAATGCTAATTAGGTTGAAAAAGCTTCCAAGGGTTGGTTTGTATATATACTAAAACTAACAGAATATGCTTTTCTTTAAAAAAAAAAAGGTCGGTGGGGATATAACAGAATATGCTCATTTGTTATAAGAGTAGCAAGCATATATATGTGCTACTACCATGGTTAGCTATGAAAAGGAACATTACTACATTTCATTTGTTTTTCCCAATCAAATTAATAAGCATAATCTTTATGGTTAGCAATGAGGAGTAACGTTGATTTCCATTCAAATTAAATATTACCATGACCCAAATTGCTCTTGATCGAGAACAATCTATGTCACTCATTTTGGGACGGAAGTACGCAGTACTTGTTTCTGCCAATCAAACGAGGGGAATCTTTGCCTACCGTGGGAGGTGTCAAATTTGGAACTTTGTACTAGCTTAAGACAAATGAATTTGGATTCTTAGACCTTCAGAAAAGGATTCCCTAACAACGAAAGAGGGAAGCTTCTGTACCAAACAGTAACACCCAAAAAAATGGGGACACTCGCTTTCTCTTTTGGTCTTAATCTACAATTATAGCAAAGACGCCAAAACCCGTTACACCAGTAGCCTGTGTTCATATGGGTTAGCACAATTTATAAATTAGCTAGGTTTATGTATGTTTAATTATGTATCCTCCACACATGAAAACAAGATTGCAAGTGTCATCAGAAGTATAGTATATGCAGAAATATCTCTGGTTCACCGGTTAAGACCTCAAACGTTGAAAACACGTCGATAGAATGAGTCAGTTACAGTGTGTATATATATATATATATATATATATATATATATATATATATATATATAAAAATTATCA